>JABBWL010000171.1:0-147266 GCA_016758765.1 Suillus cothurnatus
TTCCCATCAAATTACACTTGAAGATTCAATGGATGGTTTCCTCGGCATCTTATCTTAACTTCGTCTGGCTAAAATGGTTCCCACAACAGAATCTAAATCTGTCTCTTGACTGTACTAGTGCAGGTTCGAAACCTGCTGCCGGTGACAACGATCCTTTTTTATCGGAACACGGCGGCATATTCATTCATGGATGGTTTCCTCCGAGGTCCATCATAACTGGTCTTAGCCAGGTGGTTTCTATAACAGAATGAAAATCTGCCCCACTTGGAATGCGCAAGTTCAAAACATGCCGCCGACGAGGTTTTTTCTATTGGATCGCACTTCGATATTTAGCCATGGATGAAATCGTCGAACTTTCATCTCAATTAGTCTTGGACAAGTGGTGATCACAACAGAGTCAAAATCTGTTTCACTCATGTCACGCAGGTTCGAAACCTACTGACAGCGCGTTCTTTTTTCCTATCTGGATATGCCTTAAAACTTGCTCATGGACGGTTTCCTTGGGGGGTCATCTCAACTTCGTCCTGGCCAAAGTCAGTATCATAACAGAATGTAAATCTGTCTCTTTGACTTTGCCAGTGCAGGTTCAAAACCTACAGACGACAACTGTTTTTTCTATCGGAACACGGCGGCCTTGAAGGCCCATCTTAACTGATCTCAGCTGCGTGGTCACACGACAGGATCAAAATCTGTCGAACCTGCTGACGACGATGCGGTTTTTATGCCTTTAGGGTTCACCCATGAACGGGTCGTCGAGGGATCATTTCCAATAATGTTAGCTAAGTGGTTAGCAGAGTTAAAATATGTTTCCCTTGGCCTGCGCAGGTTCGAAACCTAGCGATGACAATGATTTTGTCTCTCGGAACACCTTGACATCCACTCATGGATGGCTTCCTCACAGGTTCATCCAGTTGGTCTTAGCCATGTGGTTCTCATAACAGACTTAAAATCTGTTTCTCATGCATTAAGCAGGTTTGAAACCGGCCGACCATAAGGTTTTTTTCCTATCGGAACACACATTCACTCATGGATAGTGTCCTCAGAGGTTCATATAACTACTCTGTTATTTACAATTCTGGAGGCAATGTATGTCCTTCAGCTGTCAAGTTGCTGGGCCCGTCTGGCTGAGTGTTGTGTAGCACATCGCGGGATATTACATTCCATTCTCTGGGTTTCCACCTTGACATTCACTCACGGATGGTTTTGTCGGAGGCTCATCCTACCCAAGTGGTGATCAGAATCAAAATCTGTTTCTCTTGAATGGCGCAGGTTCGAAACCTTCCTACAAGAGGTTGCTTTTTCCCATAAGATTACGCCTAAAAGATTCACTCATGAATGGTTTCCTCTGCACCTCGTCTTAACTGTGTCCTGGCTAAAATGGTTCCCACAACAGAATCGAAATCTGTCTCTTGAACTGTACCAGTGCAGGTTCGAAACCTGCCGGTGACAACGATTCGTTTTTTATCGGAACACAGCGGCACATTCATTCATAGATGGCTTCCTCCGAGGTCCATCTTAACTGGTCTCAGCCAGGTGGTTTCTACAACAGAATTAAAATCTCTCCCCCTTGGAATGCCCAAGTTCAAAACCTGCCGACAACGAAGGTTTTTCTACTGGAACACACCTCGACATTCCGTCAAGGATGGATTCATCGACCATTCATCCTGATTAGTCTTGGGCCAAGTTGTGCTCACAACAGACTGCAAATCTGTTTCACTTGGGTCACCTAGGTTCGAAACCTCCCGACAGCGAGTTGTTTTTTCCTATTGGGATATGCCCTAAAATTCGCTCATGGATGGTTTACTTCGGGTATGATCTCAACTCCGTCCTGGCCAAAGTGAGTACCCCGTGTTGACAGAATCTAAATCTGTCTCTTTGACTTTGCCAGCGCAGGTTCAAAACCTGCAGACGCCGACCTTTTTCTATCTGAACACGGCGGCCTTGAAGATTTACTTGTAGATGATTTCTTCGGAGGTCCATCTTGACTGATCTCAAAAATCTGTTGAACCTGTTTACCACGCGGTTTTCATGCCTTCATGATTCACCGATGGACGGTTCATTTCCAGTGGTGTTAGCTAAGTGGTTAGCAGACAGTCAAAATCTCGTGGTAGACTTGCCAACCAGGCATACGCAGGTTCGAAACCTACGGAAGATAACTTTTTTGTCTATCGGAACACACCTTGACATTCGCTCATGGATGGTTTCCTCAGGCATTCCTCCAGTTGGTCTTAGCCATGTGGTTACCACAACAGAGTTAAAATCTGTTTCTCATAGATGAAGTAGGTTTGAAACCTGCCAACGATAGTTTTTTCTTTCTATCGGAACACCTTGACATTCACTCATGGATAATTTCCTCAGAGGTTTTTATAACTACCCTTAGCCATGTGGTTACCAGAACAGAGTCCAAATCTGTTTCTCTTGGAGTTGGTTCGCAACCTGCTGACAATATTTTTACAGTTTATCGGACGGAATTTTACAACTAGGTGTCTGCGCTACCGACATCCACCTTGCTTGTTTTGGTTACTCTATCAGACAGCCGTCAATTTTACCCACCTGCCATATGACCTTGCAAGCAAGGTGACAAAATATGTCTGCACATGATATTTTTCTTCTCTTCTCTTGGAAATAGCGCTCGAACTACGACAACGCACTCTTGACAGAACAAGTGAGGAGAAAAAGGAGCGATCATATGTGGAGCGCAACTGGCGCTCATGTGGAGCACGCACATGGGGGTTGACACGAATTGCTTCCGCAGAACCGAACGTTCCGTGACGCGTCCTTACATATTGTAGATAGTAGACTGGTCAAAACGTGTTATTACAACATTTGGTTAGCGTCTATGATCGATAGATACATGTGACTTTCAGGTGCTTTTCTCTGATCGATATGGCTGTACAATGTCGTCGGCTTTCTTGTGTCCTACAACACCAACACTTCTCAGAAACACGAGGGCAAGAGTAGGAGCCCACCAATGAAAGCCGAAATAAGGAGCCGAAGATGCATCGAATGACTTCTTGCGACCATACAAATCAAGGAAATACTTCTTGATATTGTACAATTGGTGAGAGGTCGATGCAAACGAGCGGACATACACGCTAAACTCAGTGAATATGCAGAAAAGTATCCATTGAAGCTGATTTCTTGAATTCCAACTGGCCAATAGTCGGTCTGTTGTCATGTGACGCAATAATCCAGGAAACACTGACTTCATAAACATACCCGAGTACCAGAGTAAAAGTGCAAGTCATCATGGGCAAAAGTACTGCGCTGGTGAACTTTTGGGCTGGCGCCGCAGAAAATACTTTACCTGGAGACAAACTTTAATAGATAGATAAAACACTGACAGTTTCCATCAGCTACTGGCGAGTGGATATTCGATTTGCCGCCGCAGTGGCCACACTGCCAACGGGTGAAGAGAGGAGGAATGTAGATCTGCTCTCACTACCTAAAGGCAGGAATTGAGTGCGCGAAGTGATAAAGTCTCTACCCATGGATCCATTGTAATCTCTACAATCCCGAAACCGGTTTTGTTGAACATCGCCTTGAACGTCGCTTTGTATGATTTGACTTGTGCGCTTCGTTATGCTATGTTGAGCCACGCGACGTTTGACGCGAATGATCAAAGAGGTGTGTCATATTTGGACAGCATCTGTCAATCGTTGAGAAGGACGCCTGAAATGATGCCAAACGTTGATGCGACGAAGCGCATGAGGACCATCAAACGTTAAACTGCCCTGCCTTCGGTTGCCGGGGGTCGCCGAATACTATACTTGCCATTTCTAGGATGCGCCAAGTTCTGTTGCGTTTCCAACACACGCCCACTCGTATGCGTCGATAGGCCTTCGAGGAGCACAAAGTCCGAAGTCGTATATAAATGCAAGTTGCAGGGCTGGATGACTTGCAAGCTGGTGATATTACATCCCTTGATGAAGCTTCGATGAAGAGCCAACACCTCGTTGTTGAAACACGATGAACTAGCATGGTGTGTTTCAAGTGGAACGTATCCGCCTTCCTGTAAAAGGGAAATAAAGAAACCTGGCTCCGACGCAATCCAGCCAAAATTACTGGATCAGGTCAATTTGGACTTACGGACGACACTGCCATCGTGAATTTCCTTGAGAGGCAAGTACCAAAGTTCCCATGCAGTAGCGTCCTCAGTCAAAGGGAGCTGACGTACTCATTTCTCACGGAAGACCTTATCCAGAGGCAATCGAAGCTTTCGAGCACTACACAGCAAGCGAAATTTTTTGCCTCATTTAGTAATTTTCTGAGTGAGAAGGTGAAACATGTCACACCTTGCCGCCGTGCTTAAAAGGTGGGCCCGCCCTACTGGATATTTGCAGTGAAAAAACAGCCCACAAGGCCTCGCAAACCATACAAACCCCTTCTTGATTTTTAATCCTTGCTCATCATCTCTTTCATCTTATAATCCTTTATCATTACATCACAGCACAGTGATTGTACATGTCCTTGACAGGTAAAATCTGATTTATATCTCGGAAAAAGCCGTTACTGACAATTTTACGTGTTATCTACAACCTCCTGGTCACCTGACCTTCGCGTCGCGTCGTTCTATTACTCGACTATTCACGTTCCGTTGTTGTTAACTTGTTTGGTTTGGTGGGTCCCTGCTTATTTTTCTCTTACAATGTCTTCTACGCAGTTGCCATGTCTGGTGGATCGCATTTCAACTCCTGGGATTTGGCCGGCGGTCTTCCTTCTCTTGGCGGTCTCACAATCAACAATTCAGTCACGATCCCGCGTTCACATAATTTCTCGGACGGGGAGTCCGACGCTGGCACTGCCCGTACCGGCAACCAGGTCGGAGCCACCCATTTTGGCCATGCCTCTCGAAGCAGAGCTCATGATTCTGGAGTTCTGATTCCGGACCATTTTAATGACGCTCCCTATGTTCCTCCTCGGACTGGCCAGTCCCTACCACAAGCATATGCTCCAACACACACGTCACATGGCACTGCAAGAGCTCACGGCATTCCGTCAGTGAGTAAACCAAGTGCTCATTTACAAGTCTTCTTATTCTTTTTATTCTTCCCATTGCAGTACCCAAGTCCCGGCGCAGAGTCTCATCTTAGCGTGGACAGCAACTGGAGCAGCTCCTCATCTTCTGATCAAGAACATTCTTACACATCACACTCTCAGTATCAGCAGTATAATCCATCAGTCTCTCGCCAGTCATCTTCTAATCAGCATCAGCACCTACAAACTTAGAGCAGCCGCATTCACATTATCCAGCTTATCAGGGTCTTCATCGTCTGGGCCTCGAGCATGTTGAATACCCACCCCAGCCACCCGCAAGTAGCACCACCGTCCATTATAGACCTCCTGCACGTCCTGCATATCAATCCAACAATATTCTTGCTCCCGAGTTCTATGAACAAATCAATCAGGACCTCCCCCTACCCATTCACTCGTCTCAAACACATATCGAACAGTCGTCGGCATCGCCATCTAGTTCTCATGGGTCGCTATCGACATTTCCCGCTGCCCCGACCACCAATGAGAGATCCAGGCACCTTCTCTTCGAAGACGCAGGACCTTACTTGCGTCAGACGCTGCACATTCCACCGTACAAGGCAGTCGACTTGTGGGCGCTTCCAGATCCTCCTGAAGGGGAGAAACCAAACCAGCCTTATCCTATACTGATCAAGCTGGCGATTTACGGAAGTCCGAGCAAGCAGCTCACGCTGCAAGAGATATACACAGCACTCGAGGATCGTTTCCAATGGTTTAAGCTTCGACGAAACGAGAAGGCTTGGAAGGTTGGTTTCTATTCCGATCCCTTACCCATTAAGCCTCATGGCTATATGCAGAACTCGATTCGCCATAACCTTTCTTTGAATAAAGTTTTCAAACATGTGCCCCGTGCCATTACGGAACCAGGCAAAGGAAGCTATGGCAACTTGACTGCTCTGGTGGCGAGGGTTACAAACGCCCTCGTAAGCGCCGCAGCAAGTCTGCTCGAGCAGCGCTTGATCAGGGCGACGATGACGATCTTCGTCGGAAGGTGACATGGAGGGGACGAATGCGCCTCAGGCTGCCATGCCAGCAGGTTCGAGTCACGCTCCAAATCGTCCTAGCCCTGTAGCATCCGATGACTCCTACATCGATCCCGAGTTGAGACAGGGAAGTCACATCGTTGGTGAAGGTCGAACCCGATCTGCATCGCGCAGGTCTGCCACCAGTCCATATCCCGTCCCTGGTCCTCAGCAGTCGCCCAGGTACCTGCAGAACCAGTTATCGCCTCATGTAAGTTCAGAATCAGCGCCGAGATTCGGTCAGCCGTCATTTGGACAGGGAGGATTCGGACGCCCGGGGTTCAGTCAGATGCCAGCAGCCAGAGTGCCTCAAACCTCTGCATCTACATCCTCAGCATTTGTAGCGTCATCTCCTGCGACGTTCGGCCATGTTCCGGTGACGTCCACCCGTCCGCAACATGCTTTTGTGACCCAAGATCGCAACGCGCCTATCATACAGCCTACTCCCAGACCGGGCGTCGAGTACATTCATGAGGGTGGTTTGCCTAGTGCTAGACGCATTCAAGGTTATCACCAAGGGCCGTACCAGTCGTCTCAAGGCTTGTCATCATCGCAGCAGAGTGACTCCAGCTACCCTTCTGACCCCAAAGGCAAGGGCAGGATGTGAACGTGCCGGTGCCTCAGACCGATGATCCCGCACTACCTGCTCATGTGGGGGATCGTCGAAAGTCTTCCGCGCACATTCTTGATCCATTTCTTTCTAGTTCTTTCCTCGGGCTTGTTTTGAATGTGCACTTCTGTTCTCTCCACTGTCCTAATGAAATTTCTTGACGTTTCCTTTTTTTCATCTTCCTGTTTTCTGCTTGGTTTCCTTATGCTCACGTGCTCACGACCCCATCTACTTACATTTCTACAATCGACTATCGTCCATGCATCAATAATCACTATGTTCTGCCTCACAAACTGTATCCCAAGTCCCATCATTGCTCCAATATATATCTATATACAACATTTGAACTCCATTCTCGTGTGCTACTCTGTCCCTCCACCATTGAATCGACCGAAGCGCCAGCTGCACTATCGGGAATTACTATGTCTGTCTCGCTTTCCAACTGCCTGGACCGAATCCCCTAGGTCCCAGTGCCTCGTCGACAACATGCATCATCGCGAGGACCTTCTCATCCTCCCATTTCTTACCCACAAGCTGAACACCAACGGGTATACCCTCCATTGCTTTAGGATCGTAAGCGGGATTCTTACCCAGGTACATGCGGCTCTCAAGCACTTTCGATCGGCCCGAGGCGCCTGCTACGAAATCTGTTGATAGCTGGTCAGTATCTGGGTTGACGCGCGTCACTGGGATAGTGCCGACAGGAGACTCGACGACGTTGTATATAATAGTCGCGGCCGCAAGTGGGGACAAGTATGTGGAACCCCTGGAGATTATAAACTTCGCAACCAAGAGGAAAAGTACTGAAGCTCACCCGTGAGGTATCACTGGAAGGGACTGTACAGGCGCGATGATTCCGTCAAACCGTATTTGTCCCATACCTGGAGGGCATTAACGAAAGGAAAGTCCCTGGATGTCGATACCGCTCACCTGTTCATACCACGCAGTAGTGACCTTGTCGCGTTGGTCGGTCAAATCCGTGAATTCCGAGACAGTCTTCACTCGTGCTAACGAGAAGAAACGCGAGAAGAGGGAGTCGCCCAAGACGGTCTTGGCGATCCAGCAAACCAGGCTACGGACGAAGGACGGTAATCTGGGGCCCAAGGTGACCAGGAACAAACTGTCCTCCTGCCAGTCGGGTTATGTGAGCTGTAGACAGTATATCTTTGATTTAAGCTTGCCATAGGGTCTGAAGCAAGGTGCGACAGCATCTTCTTATAACCGTCAGATGATGCAAGTCCCAGGAACACTTCCATTGCCCTTATGTCTTGATAAAATGTCAGAACGGAGAATGGGGCATGTATGGAAGGCATACTCAGAGGAGATGTAAACTCGATGCATTCATGTCCCTGCTTCCTGAGTGCTGAGACTGTCTCCAGTACTGCTCGCTTGCATGCAGGTGATGATTCGATCATGCCATCTATAAGGAGCCTATATGCAGCAAATTATAACGACCAACATACTTCACGGTACCTGACAAGTAATAGCCAAAGCGAAGCTTGGAAGGGAGCTCGACAGCTTGGTACGGCATAGGAATATTCTGGTGAGACGAGTCCTTTTGACCAAAGATTGTTTTGCAGAATAATTCACAGTCCTGGACAGACCTAGAAAATAGTTAAGTAATGAGTCAAGTAATGCAGGTAGTGACTAACCGCGCCAATGGTCCATGAGAAGATCGAATTGCTTCGAATCCAGGCCGGGTGGCTGAAAGAGAAAGCCAGTTAGCGCGTCGCTTGAAAGAATCAAGAACATGACCTTCCTTGTGTACCAATAGAACTGACGCGTTCAGCTGTCGGCTTCAAAGAGTATATGCCGCAATACGATGCTGGGATGCGTAGGCTTCCTCCAATATCGGAACCGACGCCCAAGGCGGATCCGTCCATGGCAAGCAAAGCCCCCTCTAGCACCAGACACTGTTATTTACTGGGAGATTCACAAGCAGATAACGAACCTCCACCAGAGCTGCCTCCACATGTATACTTGTCGTTCCATGGGTTGTCGTACGACCCCAGAGAGGATTATTGCATTCGAACGCGAACATTGTCTGCGGTACATTGGTCTTCACGAAGATGATGGCACCAGCAGCTCTGAGTTGAGCAACGAGCTATAAATTATGACAGAGAGAATGGGCGAATGTTATAATAAGGACGTACGCAAGCGTCTTTTTTGCCTGGGTTGTTGGCCCATGCGGTGAACCCAGTGGTCGCATCATATCCCTCGATCCGGTCTATGACAGGGTTCACAATCATGCCAGTCATACATAGAGCGACGTACAATTATCTTTGACGCTGAATGGAACACCATGGAAAGGTCCCCGCAGTGTCTTTGTGCTCGCAAATTCTGCGTCAAGCTCCTTTGCTCGTTTACGGGCGTCCTCATATAGGACTGTGAAAGGTATCAGGATGGAAATACCGGGAGAGAAATGGTGAATCTACTCCCCTTCTGTAAGACAGTTCACCTCGGTCTGAGCCACGGCAGATCGCGCAATGTATGCTTCGAGGACTTCAGAAGAGGTCCATTCTCCTTTGGCTATCCTTTGCACAATTTCGCTGGCTACAGAAGTCACGACACGACATGTATCCCCGAACGGAACGCAAACTAACCTGTTGCTTTGGTATAGACGTCATGGTCGTTCACCAAATAAAGACCGGCAAAACCCAACGCCTTGTCTCTTGCATTCCGCTTCGACGTGATGATACTGTTTCTTTGTTCAGCGCTTCTCATAGTGTCAAAGATGTGGGAGCAGTGGATGATGGAATGAGGGAAAGGAAAATGTGATTGTTCGAGCAGCGACTAGCTGGATTAACGCGCACCTCCAGCCGACTCGTTCACACCGGGTGCCACGGAGCGTACACTTACAGCAGTCGTTCCCATATTTACAATTACATCGCAGACTCGCAGTACTCCGTGGCGACACTGCGGTATCCTCATGTCACTCATCACCATCACCATCGCCATCACCATCATTATTATTATTCTAACATTCACACGACAATCTTAGACCTCCCCAGGTTCCCCGCACATCATACTACGCACAATAAGGTCCATCTGCCTTCGTTCCAGGAGCTTCTTCAATCTCTCGATCATCTCTAGACGCGTTCCTGTCGGTACGATCGAAGGGTTGATGTCGGCATGAGCTTGAAGATTCCGAATGAGAGCAGTATTTGATAATAATGAACATGCAGAGGGATCAGTGATGAGAGGCAACGCAGGATCGACGAGGTACTGCTTGTGTAAGTCTACAAACTAGGTAAGTTATGTGAATTGAATAAGAAACACTCAACTATCGATGTATTTCTCGCATCTGAATGGAATTTCAATGTCAATGACGCGATCCTCGGCGTGGATTACTGCTGCGAGCCGACGAAAACCTGGCATATCGATCCCAGTTGCCTGAATCGAAAGATATTTAAGGCTGGTGAACAGGAAAATAGCAGGTATTGCATCGTCGTCGATCTTCGGATTGTGTGCAAGGTTCAGATAGTACAACTTCTCTTTGAGGGCGACCAATAAGAATACTCTGAGAGACCGTCAGTCGTCATCAATATACGAAAGGTTTGATGGCCAACGCTTCGTTTCCGATATCGGTTCCCCCGAGGTGGAGTCTTTCTAGGTTAGGAAGTTGTTGGACGTGAACAAGGTCAAAGTCGTGTTCCAAGTGGGCGCCATCGAGAACCAGCTCCTTGAGCTTCGAGTAGTAACCAGGTCTGCTGAACACTGTCCAAAGTCAAGCCTGTAACAGGGATATGTTGCCAAGAGCTTTACCGCGCAAAAGATTGCTTGAGTGTAGATTTAGCCCATCTTCTTCGCACATAGTAGGACCTAACTCCAATCTACCGATATTGCCACCTCGCAGGAGCGTCAACACGGTTTCAGTAAGGAGTCCTAAAGCCATTCAGCATTCATGACAACAAGAAACATTCTTGCGATCGATACCCCGGTCTGCCAGAACGTTTGTAATTTTCTGGTGAGTGAGGTGCAGAACAGCCAGAGGGTCTCCTAGGAACGTCTGGTGCACACCCGTGCCCGGGATGACCATTTCAAGGCGATTCACCAAATAAGAAAGGTCAACTGGCGTCTCATCTCCTGTTTCGGATTCATAGACCCACGCTGAGACGCATATAGTCAGCATATGCATATGTTTCATGTTTAGGAGGGAGAGCTCGCAGTGGGAGCGAAGATAAAAGTTTCCTGAAGGGTAAAAGAGGGGCACCTGCGAGAGTCCTTGGAACGTCTTGATATGATTCGGCGAGTGGATCATGATGATGCAAAGTATAAGACAGCGGTTCGATTTCATTATTGTCGACTGGGCTCGTATGAACGGATTGTGAAGAACGACCTCGTTTCGACGGTCCTCCAAGAAAAATAGGGTCTTCAGGCTCAAAAGAAACTCGAGAACGCTTCGAAACGCATGTAGAAGCTCTCTTCCACGCCGATCTAGCTAGTTCACATCGCAATACAGGCAAATCATCTGAGACTTGATTTCGCGCAAGAATGATCGGCGACTGAAAGTCCGGGCTGCTCGGCCATGAAGGTGCATATAGAGTGTTATGAGCGACGGCATTGCTGGTATGATTTTCGTCTTCTTTTGTGAAGCAGAGACCAATTTTCCAGAAAAAAGAGCGCAACGACATGTCTTGAAAAATAAAAGGATTCGATTGAAAAGCTTGCCGGAGGGTAGTCAGATATGCCGCAGCTGGGAAGCTCGGGCAGTAAAAAGGATTTTCCTCGTCAATGAGAGGGATTTGGGCATGGGAATTCATATCGAAGAGTACAGAAAGTCTGGTTTTTCGATAGACTGGCGTGTCAGCAGCTCGGCAAAATCATGCGGGGCTTGAAATTTCGCATCAGCTAATGCGCACCAATGGACAGTGTGTTGTAAATGACTTTACTTAGTCAAGCAGATACAAAAAACTACATTATCTAAACTGTATTTCAAGCAATGCATGATATGCTGAGCATCAATAACAACGGAAACAACTATGCCATAAGATGCTTGAGTGTAACAACATGCACTTCTCGTCTCCTCAGGAGATCTGCATGCGAAATCACGTTTCTAAGGTCGAGTTCCAGCTATATCCCAATCAGTCAGGGTAGGGACGTGAAGAGCAACTGAAGAACTTGCTTGAAGTAGTTTATCGGACTGCCACATCCTGGTAGGCAGGTTCTCTAAAGAGACATAAACGGCGGAGTTGGATTCACATTCTAGTAGTTCTTGTTCGTTGCTGCGAAGGATGCCTAGGGCGACGCGGAAGAGAACATCGAGTCCATCAACCAGAAAGACATCCCATACTCTAAAAAGTGTCTATTAAAGAGTCAGATAACATAGCGCATACGCATATTTGGTGCTTGCCTCTATTGGAAGACAATCCGTGAAGAGCGACAAAAACCAAGAGAAGCAGATGGCTGGAAGATCCACGCCAAGGGCGGTCAAATGTGTGTAAAGCCTCGGCATGGTCTCCTGCACATACTCAAGGAGAACGAGGGGGCATGCACGAGATGGTAAAAGCGAGGGCGAAAAGAAGTCGTCCGGAAGTATCCGTTCAATGATTGCTGAGAGCACCCAAAACGCCTCTTCTTCATCAGCATGCACTAGCAACAAAGTCGAAGTTACTAAGTTCATGCCCTGGCAATACCCCACAGCAGGGTTGCGGCTGAGGTCATCATGTTTACAGACGGACAAGATTGACACGATAGTAGGACGCACCGACTATATGCTCTGAGCACGCGACGAAGCTTCTCGACTCCAGCGCCGTCACCTCCAAAAAAGACGTTGAGCGGCATAGTCCTACCAACATCCTTCTCAATTTCCACACAAACCAGGTCGTGCTCATCGACATGAGCCAGCAAGTCGCCAAACATTCCAGGTTCCCGCATATCCAAGCCTCCGCTGCATTCAAGCCAGAGCTTGGAGCGGTACACCAGGGGTATGCCTCCTCGCACTAACCGATCGAATTCCTTCCTCTCGTGCGTATTCGACGACAGGCCCAGTTGAGCAAAACCGATGAGGCCCTCCGAATGGGATAATTCTTCTTCCTCGACCGAAGTGCCCAAACCAAGAAGAGCGGCAGCACCGCCTCCAGAGTTCATAACCGTGGGCAGGATATTCTTGGGCAATTTGACTTTGTTGCGTTGCTTCACAAATATATCCCACTCTTTCCTTTTGGCGCTTTGATTCTGATCGTGACTCTTGGTCATGTCATCGAGAAGACGTCGGATGACATTAGCGCAAACATGGCGAGGCGTGGACTGGGTTACAGTCAGAATCGCAATGCTAGAGTGAAGTGTGGATACAACAAGAGGTGTGGCTGTCGAAGTGACAGTGGTGGAGCGAGGTCGAGAGGATGACAATGAAGCACTGCTGCTCTCTGGAGGGGAAGATGCTGCTCCTGCCTTGCCATTAGAAGGACCAGCAGAAACCGGTAATATCGGATTGCCTTCTCCATCGCAAGCGCACGAATCCTTCACGATCTCAATCACATTCTTCTGGTCATTGTCATCATCGTCTGACCAAGAATTACTTTCCTTGCGGTCAGCAATTTTAACGCCAGTCAGGCAGGCAGGGGCAGTGTTGCCACATTCCTTTGCTCGAATGAGTAGCAACACATCGTACTGTGAGACGTCGTAAATGAAGCCATAACGATCCGTAAGAGGTTGTTTGCTTTCATCGTCACGGTAAACTGTGAACCGAGACGCACTGGTTGGGAGAGGAATGGTGTAGTTGAAGTGTGGGGAAGTGAGAGGGGTGTACGTGCGCGAAAGGTAATGTGTTGGAGGCTTCGCAGTCGCAGGTATAATGGACTCCAAGGCGACTGATCCGGGTTTATTCGCCAAGTGTTGCTGTTGCGCTGGAATATTACTCGATCGTGCAGTGGATGTTGTGCCCTCGCTTGATGTTTTCGCGCTTGCTTCCACAGCAGGCAAGGAGTTCTTATGCTGCGGCATGAAGGAACTGAACAGGGGTGATGCGAAAGGCGAAATCAAATTCGCTCCCCGTGACCTGGATTTACGAACGGCTTTACCTTGTGCAGTCAACGTGCGGTTCAGAGCTGTGCTGGCATCTGTGCCCTCGATGGGACTGAGGGTTGCGTGCGCTGTTATCTGATCTCCTATGTCAGCCTTATTCGATCTATGTTCCCTCTTCTCTCGAAGCTTCTGGGGTTCGCGGAATGATACATGCTCGTCTCGTGCACGCTTAACAAGCTCGAGGGCCAATCGAGCAATCAAGGGACTTGTCTCTCGGCCGTGATCAGTCAAGATGCTACCTGGATCCGAGGTCATAACTCGAGTAGCATGCGCAATGGCACGGAGTGATGCGCCTTGCGGCAGCTTTTCCTCGGTCAAGGAGGGAGAGGTAGTAGAGCTCCCTGATTTTGGATACGAAACTCCGGCAGCTGCTAAGTGTGGCGTAACAGGTGCAGGTGCAGAAAATGTGCTCAATACAGGGGAAGAGCTCACAGAAGACTTTGTGTCATCTACGCGTGCTTTAGATGACAGCTCTGCTACAGGTTTCGAAGTTGATGGCCTTCTCGTGGTAGAAGAGGATGACGCGGTAGGGTTGAGTATAGATATACCCAAGCTCTCAAACACGCTTCTGCTGGTTTTCCTGCGTGAAAGATTGTTTGGGACAGTCGGGGTGATGGAGGAAAGGGATTCAGAATGTGGGGATGAGTCTCGCGATTGTTGCTTTCCAGTAACTTCAGAAGTTTCCTTTACCGAAGCTGTGTCCAGCGCCCGATGGTGTTTATGTTTCCCTTTCTGCCACCAGGTACCCATCCAAGACGCTCTATCATTCCTGGTGCGATGAACAGGAGCCATATGTTCTGGGACATTCTCGGCAACCCTGGCAACGGGCAGTACAGTGGCTTCGGGGACTAACGTAGCCACTGATTTATCAGCTGCCGAGGACCCTATCCTATTGACGGTTGCCTCTGGTTCAACGTATGGTAATTCATTGTTTTGGGGCGATCGTGCAGACGTGGCAATGTGAGTCGATGCTAAAGCAGTCGCAGAATCATCCGGAACGCTGCGTGAAAGTAAAGTATCATCCTCGATGGCTTCCGTCAACGATGTCTTTAGTGACTGTGTAATGCATCAGAGCGGATAGGGTGCAAGCAAAGTAGGCTCACGCACAGATAGACTTCCGTGACGTTGAACTCGATGGCGCGTCTCGTCATCGCCAGCGAAGATTGATTGTATGACCCGCTTTGCCACCTCTCGTTCAGAAGGCCGGAGCTCTGATAACAAGGTTTCAGCACGCTCTTTGCGCGCTGCCTCCTTCTCTTGCAACAACTTTCTATGTTCTTCAAGCTCTATCCTGGCCCTCGACAAACTGTGGAGAGTGGATGAAAGCACACGAAGTGCGGTATGGTATGGATGTGTATCGACATCTGACGGGGACTCTGCGACAGTGAATCTGGATATTGCAGCCTGGATGGCCTCATCTGAGTACTCGTGCCACTTGTTGGCAAGCACTTGAGTAGTCAGTGACGAGGATACCTCTGAGGTGCCATCTGAAAGAGCAGTCCTCGGAGGGAGTGAGCCTGGAGGAACAAGAAAATTGGCATCAAAAGGAGGTTCAATAATAAATCGCGGCGCTTGATGCACTGGTGTATCCCAAAGTGCCGAAAGCGAGTTGGAAGACAATCCACGACCTGTCACTAGTTTCCCGCTGGACCCGCTCGTATCAGGCTTGCCAAATCCGCGAACGCTACCGTCCCAATTTGCCCTGATATTGGCGCCCTTATTTTCTGGTTCCGCTAGTGCCTCTGACTGAGTTTTTAGAGTAAAATAATTGTTAGGAGACCGCGTTTCATCTACATCCTGAGCTCCACGCGTTCTGCGCCCTCGCGACGAAATTTCGTTCGGGGAGAGAGGGTGCAAATGCACTGGGGTAGTGACGGGCGGAGCTTGTGAATTCATTCGCTTAGGTTCCAATTGAAATTTGGCATTATTCCTGGCTGGCTAGCCTCTGCTAAAGAAATGGCTCGAGAGACAGACAAGGCGAGAGAGGGTTGGACCGTGGGACAAACTTATGTGGCATTGGCAAGCAGCAGGCTCGAGATTAATCTTAAAGTACTAACATAATTTTGTCGATGAGCTGGTTTAGCCGTTCAAGCTCTGAACAGTCTCCGGCTGCAACAAGGCAGGACCGCCAAAAATGTTGGGAAAGTCGTGACCAATACTTTGAATGCTTGGATGGTGTTGGTGTTCTAACTGCTGGAGAAGAAGGGACAGCATGCACCAAATCAAAGTTTCAGTACGAAAAGAGCTGTGCCAAAAGCTGGGTGAGTGCGATGTTTCAACTGTTCGATCATCTATTCGATCTGACTGCTGAGCATCAGATCGATTATTTTAACAAAAGGAGGGTTCTCGCTGAGAAACAGAAGGATATGCTTGCACAGTCTCAGCTGCAATCGCAGGAAGCCAAGCGCAAACTATAGCTCTGCTTGCGTACGAGAAACTCTGCTCGTTCTGTGTATGCAGAATATTTATGATGAATGAATTTGCATCACAGCACCACCCTGGCCTGACTCATTCACCCCCGAATTTCGCAAGCTGTGGTCCGTGGTTACATTCTTTCGCATGAAACAAGCAGACTGCTTCTGATTCCCAATTCCTCGATTTTTAGAATTCAACCGTCATCAAGAGTGGCGTTCTTGATATCGGATAATTCGGTTGTTTCATCATGTGCCCATTTTCTCATGAAGGAACTATCCCCATGCCGCATCCTCCGAACCGTTCTTGTGCTGTATAAAGGGCATCCGCCCACCAAGTGTGGCTAACGCAGTGTTGATTTTGATTCTCGCATCCGAGACATCTACCAATATGATACCTGAAGTTACGGACACCATTTGAAGACAGACCAATTTCAAAATGACAATCGATAACGGTTGATGGCCGTGTTGTTCGGTTCCTGACCCACTTGCCATCAACCTGTGACCCAAGCAGTACAACAGTTCATGCTGTGCTTGCAAATAGTGGTTGATACGTTGATCTTCAACTTGTTCCACACCGAATAAGGAGCCTGAAGTTTATATTAGCTAGCTAATGTTCTCCTCAGACAATGATGAAACATCATCTAGTTCCGCTTTGTGGCTACTTCTGGCACTGGGTTGCAAATGCCAGCACACAATGATGCCCAACATTCTCATGACTTCTGTTTACAGATCTTCTCGTATCTTCCTACCAGATCTCATCTACTTCGAGGCGTTTATCCGATATTCACATGAATACCCGCAGGCTGATGTGTGCCAATGATTTGCGCTGGCTGGCTCAGAATCATAGGCAGTACGAGTCCCATCTATAATTTCCAAGCACAGGATGGAGTCGACTATATTTGGCGCTCATCATCAGCTGGTGCCATCCCATCTCTAATATTGCTCACGCGAGGTTTAACATCGGGACGAACGACTGAGCTTTAACTGCGAGTACATATATCCTGCCGTTTCCCGACCTGCTTAAAACTTAGCCCCCTCTTATATTCGACTGTCATCGCGGGTTTAGATATCGATGTCTTGGTTGAAGGCTAAAGACTGGGCATCAGGCGTGGAATACTCCAACCTATTTCACTCAGGTTTACGAGCTATCTCCCTTCGCCCCTTCAGAGGTACTCGCACCCGGGCTCAGTCTACAGCCCCAATTCCTTCACCAGAAAAGTCGAAACGGAGATACTCTCTCTCCCTGTCATCTTGTCTGCGCAGGAGAAGTGTGTCAACTAAGAGTCCTCCCACATCTGAATCTATCCTGCCACCGCCTTGTGCAGAAAAAGGAGTGCGTCCACGACCATCGTCTATGTTCGTACGCTCCACCAAGGAGCTGAGTGAGCTCTGGGAAAAGGGTGGGGTTTTTTTTGACGACATCCGTGGTCGTCAGAAGTTGATGTGCGCTTACTTTCTGCCGACTACCACTGATTTGGGCACTGATATCAAGTCACACAGCCAAGATGGAGCTGATGGTCTACTTTTGCCCATCATGGATTTAGAAGATCCGTTTTCTTCATCGCCTCAGTCAAGGTCGTTTTATGTGAATTTAGGGGACCCATCGCCTCTTCCACCCAAAGAAGAGTCTTTCCTCTCTTTGTCAAATGATCTGGATGCCCTCTATCGACTACCCCGTCGCGAGCGTCCGCTCTCTACCCCAACTATGCCTCTGCCTTTTTCTGGGCACTACCGGCGCGAGCGCAGGGAACGTATTGATCCTGCTTGGATGCTGGAAGAGTCAAGTCCAGAGTTGGAGGCACAGGACGATGGAGAGAATGCCGATGTCACAGAAGTAAATCTTGACGGCGTGTCAGATTGGCGCCAGTTCCACGTTGATTGGCTCCAAAACGAGCATGCTGTGCAGCTAACTACTGAGATCTAGTTCCCGCTTTATCCTACTGTATTGTATGTAATTCACCTTGTATTCTTATCACGCGTAGAGCTGTATTACTTTCCCCGTACTTCACACACACACATCATTCTCTGTGCCTTCTTATGTTGGCGACATTTTAGCTCAACTTAATTTAATACTTTGTGTATGATTCCGATGGCCGAGAATAACATCCGAAATAAGCAAGATTTAAATTATGTAATAGAGAGCAGGTGCCCATCGTGACCTGTGCTCATGCAGTGACTGGTCGCTTTCATTCGTCCGCAGCGGTGAGATATCTGCGTGTTAATACGCCGTGAAATGTATCCGAAGTTTACTGACAATGGCTTGTTTCTCTACCATCAGGACACTTTGAACCCGCGTATTAAACCATTATCTGCTAGGACAGCGAAGATTCAAATCAGGCGCCGCGGTTGTCCTGTGCTCACACGACAGGAGCACAATAATCACTTTCCAGTTCCAACAGACATATCTTCTATCTCATTCTCACAGAGCTCGGCTCTTTGTGTGCGGTCACCATGCCTGCCAAGTACTCACATGTGAAGAAGAGGACGACAAACTCCAAGAAAAAGGCCGCTGCCACGATTCAGTCCGGGAAGGACAGTAATCGCCACAAAAAGCTCCCAAATCACCTTGACAAGACAATTACAAATGCCATGTCAGCGGTTTCGCAGCTGGAGCGCGCTATCGCGAAGATCTTCCTGATCCGCTTCGAGCAAGATATCGCGCGCCTGTTTTCAACACATATATTCTGTGTCGCTCTTATCCACCTACCCACTTTCATGATGCGTTGTATCACTGTCGGTGGGCCCAGCTGGGTCGCTCATAATGCAGATTGTGAGGAGATCAAAGACTTCTTCCGTTCCGTCGTTAGTATGGACTTACGACAGGCTGGAGAACGAGTTTCGACGAAGAGCGTCTTGTGGTCCTATACAGCTTTGAGAGAATTTGTGCGGTTTCGATCTCATCTTCCTGAATTAGCAAAAGCTGATTATTAACTGTCTTAGGCACTTTCTAACAACGTTCCTGTATGCCGGAAGCGCGGTCTACACTCTCTTCGTCTACTTCCTCACTATGACTCGCTGAAGGTGCACATGGACTCCCTAGAGGCAATGCCGCATGCGGCATTTACTAAACCACCTCACCTCGGCGCCCTTACAGAAGGCTTGGAGGCCTTGGAGGAGGCATGCGAGTTGAAGTACGGGGAAAAGTCTCCGTTAAGGTCCACACCTCCTCCTGGATGGGATCATCAGTGGCGCATAAAAGTACGCATGGGATATGAAAGGGTTGCTCAAACTCTCTGGCGAGTGGCCCGGGAGTTTGATGTCAGTGGATACGGCTGTGTGCTTCGGGAGAAACTTACCACGAAGTGGTGCGATTGTGGATGTTCTACGGATCACCTGGGCGAGGTTTGTGAAAAGACGGTACGGGAAGATGAGGAGGGGAGCGGTGTCAGATCCGGTAAGCAAAGAGAATGGGATGGGCGAGGTATGTCATTTAGGCGATGTAATGGTAAATATGTGACATGGCTTATAGGAAGCGGCGTGTTGGGTTGGGAGACTGAAGAAGAGGAGGATATATGGGATATCGATCTTGATTTTGGCGGGAGCGATTCTGAAGATGGGGATGGCTTTGGGTCCGAAATGACCATTGCTCAAATGATGGAAATCAGGTTCATCAAGGCAGAAAGAGAGAAAGAATTCGTGGGTATTGTTCCGAAAAACAGTGTAATAACAATCTTATCTGCATGATCTTAGGGTAACGCGGCGTTCCGGCGAGGCGAGTATCAACGCGCAGTAAAACACTACAAGGCAGCACATTCAATTGAACCAGAACTGCCTCATTATCAACTCAATCTTGCCGCGGCACACCTAAAACTCAGCGAGTATGTTGCAAATCTTCGGGATGTGTACTTTATTCTCAGATAATTCATAGCTGGCTTGAAGCTGAAGAGGCATGTACAAAAGCCTTGGGACAACATCGAAGCATAAAAGGTTATTATAGACGTTCGAAAGCGCGTCGAATGTTGGGTAAGCTAGATGACGCTGTACAGGGTGGGTGTGTTTTTAGACTGCCTCTGCGATGTGCTAAGCTGCTGTCAGATTTACGTGCAGCACTGAAAATACAGCCTTCAAACAATGAAGCGCTGGATGAACTGCTGTCTATTCTTCCGCCCGACGATTCATCACGTTTAGCTCCTTCATCTTCATCTCTTGCGACATCCTCCTCCAGTACTTCACCAGCTCCCCGAAATGCTAGTTCACTATATGGCCACCTGCATTTACCCAAATTGAAGCAACCCAAACAGTTGCCGTTTGCTCGATCTAGCAATGATGATAGGAAAATTAAAATTTCCTCAATCCCAGTGTCCTATGAAGTTCCACTGATGCCTGCCGGGAAAACTTCGACAGAGCTGAAGCCGAAGGATCTTAAAACAAGGACGGAGTCGTTTATCTTTCCAAGTTGGGAGAAGTACACGGTTAGGCTTGCTACTGGCTGAGTATATGTAACCTATTTTCCCAGACTGCGTATTTTATATGTTGTCACTTTATGAGGATCATTTGGGGTTTTGGGCGATAATGTTGATTTGATTGTTCTGCCTCTTGTCCTTGTGTTCGGTCTATGTACTCGCAGATATACACATCAGACTCGAACTTGTTGAGCGCTTAAGCCATCGAGGTTACCTGAGCTTACATGAGCATAAATGGCCAAAAATTCAAGCGATGTATATTTGTAGCAACTGACAAAATCTAGTTCTACCAAAAATTCAACCAATCCGATTCATTATCACTTCTTTTTGATTCTGGCACCTAGTCCTACTACTAGCAGAACTAACTATTACTGTGGATTGCCACCGGATCTCACTGCTGTTTGGCTTCCGGCAGGAACGCGGGTGATATGATGAAGCTTCAAGGACATGCAATGCGGCGTGTGATTAACTCACGAGTTTCTGCATAAGGCCTAAGGTACGGTCATTTGACTCACTTGTAGTCGCAAAAGATGATGCACGTTCACCAATACTTAAACGCTAGGTATATCGACATTTCGTGCACCTGGTAGCGCTTCCTAAAACGTTCAGCTTGAGGCGCTTTGAGTGAGACAATAAAAAGATGTCCGGGAAAAGTTCATAAGGCGGCCGCCCTGCTTCAGAACTTATATCGCTTGCCTTTAAATTTGCGTTCAATTTGCGTTTCACGTTCTTATTACCGAGCACTATCCCTTGAAATATGTCCGCCGCACACGAGAAATCTGACGCCGCAGAGGAAGAGAAGCAAGTCGCTCTCAGTTATGATGCCTTGTCTCAAGTCGGTCCTGCAGAAGGCGTCGGGAGGGACTATGAACTCAAGTGTAATCTCAGTAAGCAAGAAATATTTCCTTTCGTATACTAGTTGGCCTCTTGTTGCTCATTTCATTAGTCAATAGATGTTTTCAAGAAGAGTGCGTGGAGCATAATCAGTCTCATGGCAGATAACTCGAGCTCATTCCACCGAATAGGATTGGCTTTGGTCGCTATCAATGGCAGCTCTTTTTTATCACTGGTCTAGGATGGCTCGCAGACAGTGAGATAAGAGTTTTGTATATTGCACGTGTTTCGTCTGATTGGTCGCTGCTACTAGATCTCTGGCTGCAAGGTTTGGCGATTGTTCTTCCCCAGGTACAACAGGAGCTTGATCCGGTTCGGGTCGAGTACGCTGTCCTGGCAGAGTTCGCTGGATTGATTGTTGGCGCCACAGCATGGGGCAGTATGGCTGACCTTATCGGAAGAAGATTATCTTTCAATGTAAGCTATACACTGAAAGTCGCTTGGGAATATTTTTTGATCGACTACTGCAAGATTACACTCTTTCTCGCCGGCCTCTTTGGATTGGCAGCAGCAGGTGCACCAAATTTTTTGACATTTTGTTCCCTTATAGCATGCATGGGCTTTGGAGTCGGCGGAAAGTGAGTACATCTGTGTTTGTAGGGGCAAAAATAGATCTAATCACACTCGATATCGTGTTGGCATATGCAGTTTGCCTGTTGATGGTAAGTGATGTTGGCCAAGGGACACAATCATAATTTATCATCCATATACTTGAAGGCGCCCTATATTTGGAACATATTCCACAATCTCATCAGGTGCGTCAGTGGCCGCGATACTTTATCAGAGTTTAGGCATTTAATCTCTGAGCCCTAGTGGACTCTAACTCTTCTGTCGGTCTGGTGGGCGTTAGGACAATTGGTAGCATCTTTAATCAGCTGGGGTTTCATTGCCAACTTCTCCTGTAACCCGTCGATACCAGCTGGTCAGTGCCCCAAAACTGCCAACATGGGATGGCGGTACACATTGTAAGTCGTCCCTTAGTTACATTGTAGTGCACAAGATGATACTCACGCCTGTTTCTAGGTATACCCTGTATGTTTTGCATTACTTGCGTCAGTTCTACCTAATGTCTCTATTTAGCGGAGCTTTGACGTTCTTGATGTTCATATGCCGCTTCTTTGTGTTTGACGTGCAAGAGTCGTCGAAATATCTGGTGGCGCAAGGTCGTGATGAAGAAGCCGTCAAGGTTCTAACATGACTAGTATTGTTGTCGGGCTTAGCCAAATGTTTCTGCAGGTCTTGGAACACATTGCAAGGCGTAATGGTAGAACCATTACACTCAAACTCGAAGACCTGCAGGCAATATCTGGTGACACAACATCCAAGCCAGCATCGAATTTGGCCACCAACGTCCGGAATGCCTTTTCTGGAATGTCCCTGTATGTCATCTGCTTTAACATGATATCAGCTGCTGAGTTCGCTGCAGCTCGCATGTCCGTCCGCTCTTTTCTAGCAGGCGCCTGTCGATTAATACGACCCTTATAATCGTTATCTGGGGGTGTGTACATCAAAGAACTGTGTATTCTCCCTTGTTGACTCGCGGATGTTCAGTTTAATTGGCATCGCATACCCACTCTTCAATGCCTACCTCCCACTTTATCTTTCGGCACAAGGTTCAGCATCCGGTTCGTCAAGCGTGAGCGAGACGTACCGCAACTATTCGATCGTATCCGTCCTTGGGATCCCCGGGTCTCTCATTGCCTGTGCGACGGTAGATTATACTCGCGGCACTGGTCGACGGCTCGTAGGGGGACGGAAACTTGTGTTGGCTGTGTCGACTATGCTGACTGGACTCTTCCTCTTCTTGTTCACAACGAGTAAGACGACGGCTGCAGTGCTCGGGTATTCTTGTGCTTCAGGTCTCACTGAGTACGCACCCAACACTGACCTCATTAAACGCACATGCTGACCATATACACAGGAATGCGGTGCGGGTGACTTACAGAGTTGAGTATCATGCACTAATTCTTCTCCTTTAGATGTACGGAGTCTTGTATGCGTATGTGAGTGATATGCTGGGGGGGGGGGCTGTCCAAGACCCCGAAATCTGACCCCAAATATTGCAGACCCCAGAGGTCTTCCCAGCGCCTCACCGTGGCACGGGTGACGCGCTCTGTTCTGGGCTGAACCGCATCGGCGGATTTATCGCCCCTCTCATCAAGATTGCCACAACACCGCTTAATGGCAGTGTCTCAGCAAACACGGCAAATGGGTGCGTCATGATCACGTCCATCTTTGTGAAACTGATGACGGCCTTTGTATTTTGCAGTCCTGTCTTTGTGTCTGCCGCGTTATTTATGGTTGCAGCCATCTTGACGATGCTGCTTCCTATCGAAGTAAGTCCGCGAATCTGGCGATCTGTGTATGCATCTGATGTCTCATCTCATAGACTGCGGGCAAGATGGCTTTATGAGTCTCGTGCACACAGCATACACCAATATCAGGGTTGACCCGTGATGATTCGAACCTCGTGTCTAGTCGTATAAAAATAAAAATACATCGAATGACCTATTTATCAATCGATTGCGAGACAGTCCCAACAAAACAACAAAAAACAGAACAAAACAAAAAGGAAATAAAAGAACATAAGTCAAAGAAGCACATACATCGGTGATACAGTAACGAGCAAGTAAATTATCCTTGATATTTCTTGATTAAGTCCCTGAGACGCGCCTGGCCAAATCCAAGGTCACCAGGGGTGCGAGTGACTCTGGGAATGGGAGTCTTAACAACACTTCTAAGATCTGAAATTGTCTCCGAAATCATTGGAGGTAGAGGGCGAGATGCTAGAGTCCGGGGGTTGGGCGATGCACGAGCAAGAGAAGCGGTAGACGAAAGCATGGGTACGGCGTGAGACGATGAGATAACAGCAGGAACTGTTGTCGCTTTGGTGGCCTTCCCGCGTCCCTCCCTGCTCGTATCGGCTGGACCATGGGTTTGCGATGTTGATAATGGAGACTTGACGGGTAACTTGCCACCATAGTTAACAGGTTTCTTTATGGGATGAGAAGCCCCATTTTGCTTCGCCTGTGTCTGAGTCGCATCCGCTTTTGCAGCCCACAATGAGGCAACTTCGGTGACCCTGCCGCCTTTCCCTCCACGTGCAGAGCGGATATCATACTTCATCTCTGGGCCAGGCGGTTGAGGGGAATGGCGGGGGTGACGAGGCGACAAGAAACGGGGAGTAACTGCTGATATAGGATCAGCCCTTGCGATGTCGGGAGATTTCGATCCTGTAAGCGGTGTGCCCCCAATAGGTGTTGCAATGGTTGACTGGCCTGCGGACATCCTTCTCAAGATTGGACCCGGTACCAACGACTCCGCGACAAGAGCTTTCTTTTCCGCGTCAGAACTACTGTGTGTATTTTCTGGTGCAGGCACAGTAGAGTGTCGAGTGCCAGCAGCCTTGAGCGTAGAAATAGTCACAAATCCAGATGAGCGTGGATTGGGAGCGGCAGAAACGTCCTCATTGAACGATGTTCCTCCAAGTTCTTGATCCCCCGATGACGGTAACAGGCCTTCCGACGATGATGGTAGCACGAAAGGCTCGTTGTCAGTGATGGGAACGAAGTGGGATGCAGTGGGGGACATCATAGATAACGAATCATCCACAAGTGGTGGGCTTGTGTCGATCTCCCCTAGCCATGCTGCAATCCGCCCTTTAACCTCACTGCGCAGTTTGCGCACATCACCTTCCTTGCCTCTCTTCCGCTCCCGCTTCTGCGCGACCCGCCTCTCATCATCCTCGTCGCTATATTTGCTCTTCGCTCTTCCCCGTCCCCTCTGTGTGCGCACCTCGCGTTCATCTTCACTCTGGCTGTGACGGCCACCTCGGTGCTGCGTCCTCTCATCCGAATCATGATCCTGCTCCTGCTCCCGCTCGTCCTCGTCACCTCGCAGGAAAGCGTCACGATCTGCAAGCGTCAGGCTCGATATAGCGCTATCATTCACACCCGCCGGGGCTCCACTGGCCGGAATCTTAATTGGTTGCACCAAGCTGCGCACGTCTGGGCGCAGCTCACCCATGTCTTGGCGGCGTGTCCCTACCTCTGCGAGTAGGCGCCGCTCGAGGGCGTCCAGGCCACTCTCTTGCGGGGCGCCCTTGGCGTACTTAGTGCTCAGGCCAGATAACTCAGTCGGTGCACGCGGGAACTTGACAGGGGTTATAGCTGCGAGTGGTGGCGTCGGTGGAGGGGGGAAAGCAGGTTCTAACTCAAGCTTGGGCACAGAGCGATCAGGAACAGTAGTATCGGGAAATGCTGCCTGGACGTGCTGTTGAACACCTAATGCTCGTTTAACGGAAGGAATAGGAGGTCTAGGGAGCGTCTTGTCCACGTTCGAGTCTAAATTTGCCGCGCACTTTGGAAGATCTGCGCTTAGATCGCCGCTATGCCTGCCGACTTCGTCTGCCATGCGTTCCAGGGCACATACATTTTCACTGCGTGGAGAAGGGCCTGAGTAAGACTGTTTTGGTGAAGGGATGGGGCGTGGTGAGTGTAATACACCTTGAGAGTCGTGAGGATTGAGAAGGGTGGGAATTTGGATTGCGCCAGGGTGCGGGCGACCTGGTGACACGTGTTGAGCAGAGGGTTGAGGTAAGGGAAACCTATGCGATAGTGGTGAGACTGAGCGGTGTCGAGAGGACAGACGCAGTGTTTGGGAGATGCGAGATGCACGAGTGCCTTTACCCTCTTCCGAATCCGCGAGGTACCGAGGGCTGCCTTCGGCAGCCTGCGAGGGGCAATATGAAATAGGTGGATGGGGCAGCAGAAGATGAGCTGCTGATGTAGGAAGTCCTGATGGTACGCTTGTGTCATAATACGGCATCTGGGGGTGAGGTTCAGCCGATGCTGGTCGAGGTAGTAGTGGTGTATAGTGTTGGAAATACGGATTAGATGAAAATGAATCCCGAGGATAATACTGCTCCGAAAATGCGGGAGCGAGAGGCCTATAATCCGCAATTTGAGACGGTGGTGGCCAGTACGTATGTAGTGGGTCGTATTGGTGTGATGAAAAATGAGGATCCACGTAGGATGCACCAGGAGGCGGTGAGAGCGGATAAGCGTGTGTAGGAGGTGATGCATACGGCTGTGATGAAGTTGCAGGGATGGCGTAGGGTGACGCGTGTGCTATAGGTACGGCCAAAGGATGGTAAATGACCAGCGGAATTATAATTACGACAGGCTCGCTGGAGGTACTCTTTTAAAGTGTTGCCAAAGAATGAGAATGACACAACGCACCTCCCAATAGGCATATCAACCCGGAGTCTCAGGCTACAAAGAACTTCAAACAAACAATCAGTCATGTTCCCATCTTCGCCGATGCGAGCACCACCGCGAGATCCACGGGAAGACCGAGGGATATTAATCACCAAGTTAGCAATGCCTTCAATGCCAGGGGGGACCATATATTCATGACCCCTGAATTCGACCTCGGTGACTGTGTCGGTTATTTTAAACGAGTCCTCATCTACGGAAGGTGACGATAGTTGAAGTTCACGAGAAAGTGTGAGTGTAACTCCAGACGTCTGCAGGATTTATGCTAAGTTGATCCCACAGAAAAAAAGAGCAGGAACGACGAACCCAGTTGAGTGAATGATTCTTCAGCTGTAATTCGACACAAGCGACCTCCCCGGCGATGATGGGACCATTCGTAACAAAAGCTTGGGCCCAAATGTTTCCACCTTCAGCGACAGCGAAACCTTGAGGGCGTTTAGACGGCGCTCGAATATCGCAATATTCGACTACGTTGACGTCTTGGTGATCAGTCACGAGGCGCTTCTCTCCTCTCCAAGCAACGCCAACACTCGCTCGTATTTCATATCGTATTTGGGCAGGACCGAATGATATTGAGGCGGGGGACGAAGGCGGGAGAGGAAAGCGAAAGAAAAATGTAGTGAGACCACGGCGCGCAGGGTAGTGATGGGCAGGAAGAGGCGATTCTCCAGGTGAAGGATTGAAAGCAGATTGGATCGCATTCGATGGCGGGAGTCCTGGTCCTTGAAACAATCTGCGGGAATGGATAAAGGTGGAAGTGCCTGAGTAGTCACGAGACGTGATTTCTGGGTTATGCTCAAGCATTAGCTGATGGTCATGTAATTATGAATAAAATAAACAAACCTTGGACGGCAAATAATTCGACCATCATAAGACCAATCCCAAGACCGCATTCACCATCGCCGCGACATTCGACTTCCATTTTTCCAGAGATATTATTGCCAGCCACAAATATGGGGTCAGATAGCGTCAGGGACACTTTGACCTTGGAGTGGTGCGGTGAAGCATTCATAGGCACTGGACGAGATTGGGGTGCCATGTTGTGATTTTTTGGCCGAGATATTAATGACAGGGAGAGTTAAGAGACAAGTGGCTGATAAGATCAAGTAGGTAGAGATAGTTGCAGATACCGGAAACAACGATGGTACAACGGATGATTACCCAGGTAAGAGGCACGACCGAAATGCGCCATGATGGGCGACATGGCAGATAAGCAGTGAAGTTACACGGAGGTCATGATGTTCCTGTTAATAAATTTTAGGTCGTTTCAGTTTGGTTTCAGCTTAGACAGCGTCTTCTTGTAGTCAAGCCTCGAGACACCCAGAAATGTACAAAGTGGGTGTTTGGTCTTATTAGGATGAGAAGCCTATGCTTGCTTAGTAACAAATATTAAGTATTTCAGTAGAAGAGCTGAGGCGTCTAGACTAGAAGCTTGAAGGACAGTGGAGGTGATCAAGGCCGTGACATTGATCCACCCAACAAATTTTTTGGATGACTTGCGTGACTCGTTGTCAACTACTCATACATTTCCCTCCCTCAGCTTCGAAACCTTCTGAGAAAGTTCGATCTAGTTGTATGCTTATAAGTATACTAATCAAATATGAAAACAACCTCGTATCATATTTACGTTGTGACCTTTTCAGGCGCCTTCTCCAAACCGGGCTGGACAACATCATCTTCAGACTCTGCTGCTCGCTCAATATCGATCTCCTCTGTTCCGTCAGATACAGTCGCTGAGAATGCTATAGTCGTACGTGCTGCAACACCTCGTGTGTGCTCCGAAGTGATTGCCCGCCCCCTTGCTACACGGATTATAATAAGTAATTGGGCAATGCCCTAAAAACAAGCTAGCATCAGATACACAGATAATACATGCCGTCTGCTTACCTGAACATGGCTGATAGATAGGAAACATAGATTGGAGACATTGTTATGCATACCAAAGGAAACTATAAAAACAATGGCATAGGCAATGTATGCCATGGCGGACTCGATGACCATGAGGACGATGGTGTCATAGGTACTAGAATCATATTCCCGTATGATCTGCCTCATTAGGCCTCGCATGGAAAGTAAACGACTCGTCACGAGGACGGAGTATGTGACAGTGAGCCCCACTTCGAGAGAAAGGTAGGCTAGCTCGGTGTTAATATTGTAGAATACGGCGCCAGCGCTCGACTCGATCAAGACAAGAATAGCCATTGCTGCTCAAGATGTCAGTGACTACTGTCGTTTGACAAACGATGGACTGCACCAATCATGCCAATATAGAGCGTGATCATCGGGACCATCACGTATCTTGCCCAATTCCATATCACAAAGCATCGGTGAAGCTAAAGTATTCCACGAATCAGACCTGCACCAGTTCATACGGCAAACTATTCAGCTCACAAGCAGTGCTTGCATAAACCACTCCATGACGAAGTAGCTGGGCGAAACTGTCAACGCTAGAGGTCTGAGATGGATGGGAAAGGGCACTTTACCAGGCAATCGCCATAACGTTGATAGGATAGTTCATTTCATCCTCAATTAATGTGACCGGCCCACCAGGCGTATCACGAAGGTCTATCCAGATCATCTGCGTGTATTTTGCATTCGCAGCGAAGCCTATTGTCGCTAATATAAACGTTATAAAAACGTAGGCAAGAAGAGAGAAGCGATTTTCTGCAATCTTCCCCCCATGTCGAGGGCGTTGCATGAGAGAGATTGCAGCTTGCACTGTAAGGATGAAGAATCCGCCTGTTGCGGTACATGAGTAAACTTTCAATTTGACATAGGTTGATTAAAAATGCACCATAGGATACTGCTCCCAATATCATCCCATCGAGACGAGATCGCTCGAGCCACAGATTTGTCGATGTGCTGTCGGATGACATGGCCTAAAATTTGGTCACGGACTAGGTAAAAGGAGGTCACTTGAAGAAGACAGCCAATCCAAGTGCTCAGTGTGCCCTATCCAATGGTGAAGAAAACCAAAAGGACAGTCAGGGACGAGTGGGTAAGAAGGAACGGTTATAAAGAGATTCGGGACTTGGATAAATAGAACGAACGAACGTTTTCGCTCGAGAGTCGACAGCTATTGGCACTCCGAGCAAAACATTCCCAACACAATGAGTGTTACTCTCATCCCTAGTGTATTTTGCGACAGCGTGTTGGTCACTCAGGCAGCAAGTACTTACTTGTCATGATGCGGCAGCGCATATCATAATAGCGGTGCGATATTCAGAAATGGGGAACTTCGCTGGGCGGGCCACGACGGCGTCCAGTGCCGGACGGGTCAACTCTGCGGCACCAGTACTTGCCATTGGCGCCCGGGCCAGTCTATGAATGGATATCACGAATGGTTGGTCTAATCCTACTACAGTGAGAAGTCAGTGCGATTCAAAGCATATCATCGTTGTATCATGACAACATTTTCACTGTGAAATTTTTGAAGAAATCCTACAAATTAATCCATATGCAGTAAGAATAACACAGAACTAACACTCAAGGTGCAAGGGACGAATGACAGAGAGGACCCTCAAATCATTCTCGGCTCCGGTGCCTTTATGGTCTAATAAAAGTAGAATCATGTTCCCCACACGTAGGCCCGTGACTAGTCTACCCCACACGCGCCCAGACAGGCACGCACACACATGAACAGAGCGCGGTCGCATAGACACATCCTGTAGTACCCGTCGCGCCTCTACAATACATAGAATAGTCAAACTAGTCAAGTTCGACCCTTTTATGCTACACAAACTTCCGTCCCATTGGCATCAACAAAATGCAACTGCACACTGTCCTGCTCAGACCTAGCTACTCGCTCAATATCGATTCCCTCTAGTGCATCCAATGCAGTCCCCGAGGATGCTATATACGTAGACATAGCAGTAACTGGGGTTGACAGCTCGCATGTAATTGCCTGCCCCCGTGCCACACGGACAATAATGAGTAATTGAGTAATGCCCTAGCACCAAATCAAGATTGCATGAGAGACGCAGGCGACTCAGATTTCTGTTTGCTCACCTGGACATGGCTAATAGACAAGAAACATAGATTGGTGACATTACTGTGCAGAGCGAAGGAAACTATGAAAATAATTGCGCAGACAGAGTATAGCATAGTGGATTCGATGACCATGAGAATGCTGGTATCGTAGATGCTAGAATGTTCATGCTCTTGCATAACCTGCCTCATCAGGCCTCGCATGACAAGCAAGCGATTTGTCACGAGGACGGTATAGATCACACTGAGCCCCATTTCGATGCAGAGGTAAGCAAGCTGGACATTGATATTGTACCATATGGCACCGGCACTCGACTGGATCAAGACGAGAATAGACATTGCTGTTGAGGATGTCAGTGACTACTGTCGCTTGATGAATTATGGACCGCACTAATCATGACGATGTAAATGGTGGATATCGGGATTATCACGTATCTTGCCCAATTCCATATCACACAACATCTGTGAAGCTAAATATTTAGAGTCAGACCTGCCTCAATCCATATGGAAAATATTCAACTTACAAGCAGGGCTTGCATAAACCACTCCATGACGAAGTAACTATAACAACGTCAACACCAATGGTCCTGATATGGATTGGCAAAGGCGCTTTACCAGGAAATCGCCACAAGGTTGATAGGGTAAGCCATTTCATTCTCAATTAATGCGACCGGCCCACCAGGCGCATTACGAAGGTCTATCCAGATCATCTGCGTGTATTTTGCATTCGCAGCGAAGCCTATCGTCCCCAATACAAAAGTGATCAAGACGTAGGCAAGTAGAGCTAAGCGGTGATCTGCCATCTTTCCTCCATGTCGAGGCCATTGTATGAGAGCAGCTGCGGCTTGTATAGTAAGAATAAAGAATCCACCTGTTGCAGCACATATGTTAACTTTCAAATTGTTGTATACTGGAAACTCACCATAAGATACTGCTCCTAACATCATTCCGTCCAGACGAGATCGCTCAAGCCACAGATCTGTTGGTGGGGTGTCGGATAACATGGCCCACAATTTGGTCACTGACCGATGTGAGGAGGTCGCGAAGAATATTGTCGAAGCGCCCTATTTAGTGGTAGAAATAACAAAAAGGACGACTGAGAAAGAGTGGATAGAGCTTGAAACGGTCTCGTCATAGCAGTATCACGGATTTGTGATTCGACGATCGAATAGCAGTGCGAAGCCGGTGTGGATATTCTTACCTTCACCAAACCTTCACAGCAAAAATTTGGACATGCATTCCTATAGACTGGCCATGGCGGCCGCCGAGTGAGTTTATTCAACCTGGTTGGCCGGACAAAGTTAGCACATTGTCTGATTGTCGGAGTGGCGTAGCTCTGAGAGACCAGCTCAAAATTGGGTTCAGGCTTTCGCGGACAGTATTTGACTTAGCATCTGTCACCGGGGTTGATGTTGCAGCCACTGGCAGATTTTGTGTCCATGATCATGATAATCATTAGTACAGCGAGGCGGCGGGCATGGACTGACTCAGGAGACAATCGGTGAGAATCTTGCGGCAAGAAATTCGTACACTCCCGGCGCCTGTGACGTTACAGTATTACGGTGCCTCCATACACAGAGGTACAGTACACACGGAATCCCAGGACGGTTCAGAGTTCAACGTTAACATTCTCCTGTTAAAAGATACCGTCTGTGAACATCCCTAATTATATAGTGAGTTGCAACCTGTCTGGAGCGGTATTTACCTTGACCTCGTTACACATGGTCACTTGGTGCCTGAGCAAAGTCAAGTAAGTGCAGAAGCTTTTGAACGAAGGTTACTATTTACTATTTGGCTTTGTTACTAGTGGCCACAAACCTTGGAGCCCGCCTGCAACATACTCGATTGATCAACGCAACAACGTTAAAGCTGATACAACCAAGTGTACGTTCCAAGCGGATCGTGAGCCTGCGAACGTTGACGCATGTGAAAAGGGCCTTTGTAAGCGCCCATGTGGAGATTCGCATTCTCGTGCCTCGACACGAGAATGCACTGGTCTGTGCGCTCGCATTCAAATAGTCCCCCGCTTCGAAGATTCGCATTCCTGAGTTTCTCTCTTCTTCGTCTTCCCTTTCGTGCGACGCCTCACTTTAGCTCATATAACTGACGCGCTGATCATGACATCCACTACCGCTACTGCTTCTGTCGCGTCAGGCAATGCCGCAGCTTCCTCCTCTGCAGCCCCATTAGGAACTGCTGCCATTAATAACTCGGGAATCCCGACTCCTTCGGTTCCCCAATTAACCCGTGATCAAATCATAGCTGAGAACGCCCGTCGGCTGGCCAACAACGCAGCTTTGCAGGCTCGTAGAGACGCCGGAGATCTTAACGTAGTACCAGACGAACCTCTCCTTCCAGTCCCTCCTGCTCCTTCTGCAGCAAACGGATTGCAGCAATGGATCTCGGCATTCGTTAATCTCTCTCCCAATTCCCAGGCACAAGGAGCAGCTGTCCTAGAAAGTATTGCAGGCACGGTTAAGCCCTCTGCCTCCAGCTCGAGACCGAGCGTCTCTTCTGTATCGAAGGTTCTTTTCGACAGTTCAAAGGAAATTGCCTCGTCCAGCGGATTAGACTCCACCTATAACTTCGGCATTCACCATTTTATTCAAGATCTAGCCAACGCTGGAGAGTACTGTCCGCTTACTCTTTTCTCCAATAAGAACACAGAACGTCTTCACCGAGAGGGACACTCCCTCAAACGCACGAAAGTGCACGTCAACGGAGTTTCTCATCATTTGTTAGATCTATCCCAATTCGAGAATGAGCGTGAACTTGATCCGCTTACCTGGCAAGAGGCGTTTCAACGCTATCTTTCGTGGATCGCTGACGTCGGTGATGAACCATCAGTCAAGCGCTGGACTACTCACTTCACCACCCTTGCCAAGGATGAAGCTATTAGAAAAAACTTTCGCGCTATCCTCGAATTCGACATCGAAACCAGACAAAACTATGCTCTACGTCCTCACCAACATGACGAAGCAGAGTGGAGTCACCGCTTGCAGAAAAAGAAGTATGCTACCTTGCAAGACGAGCTTTTTCGTCACTCTCAACAGCTTCGTTCTTCTCTCGTTGATCGCCCTTCTAACGTTGCTGCGTCTTCCCGTTTCGAACCTTATCACAAGGAACCCTCCACCAAGCAGCAGCCTAAGAAACAGGACGCAGAACACAGCTCCTTTCGAGATTCTAAACCAGCAAAGTCTACTGATCCCATGTGCATCATCTGTGGACGCACTGGTCATCGCTTCTCAGCATGCTCTGAAGAGACTTCGACGAAAGGAGCACAAACGTTCGCGAAGTACGCAGACGGAAATCTATGCAGAAGATCTAACAACTCTCAGCTCTGCATCGGCTATAACCTCAACAATCCTCGACGCCCATGCAAACGTGACCATTCCGAACAACATCTGTGTTCCTTCTGCGGACGGGCCGAGCACGGCGCCCTGTCCCGTTCCTGTCTTTGACCTCGTCGATGAGGACTCCTTCTTGGTACACATTCTTGAACCAGAGCCATCCTGCCCACCCGTCCCCAGACACATATATTTTGATAATCTCCGAATTCAGCCTTCACCGCATGATCTTGACATTGAGTACTCCCTCGTCAAAACGCCTTATTCACCCGAAGGTTTCGACCACTTACTTGAGCTCACTAATCTCACGCATCAGTTCCCCGAGCTGACGTGGAAGCTACGTCATGGCTTCCCTATCGGCAACATGAATCCTCTCACCTCGACATATACCCCGCAGAATCTGCCAGGTGCAGATATATATCGAAACGTCTGCGATGAATACATCGCAGACGAGTTGGCCAAAGGACGCTTCTCAGGTCCCTATACCCACGACCAGTTATACGCTAAAATCGGGCACTTTCGTTCTTCTCCACTACAAGTGGTAGTGAAGAAGGGTATACAAGGGGCTCCTGATAAATATCGCGTCTGCCGACACCTATCTTACCGTGGCTCGATGAGCTCATCCATCAATGACGAAATCGACGCTAGCGATTTCCCCACAGAGTGGGGCACTGCAGCTGAATTCGCCGATATCGTACGTCAACTCTCTCATGTGCTATCACATTTCTTTGGACGCTCTTTGCGAGCTTGAACCTCTGTTCACTCGTTCGAAGGCACAAAGACTCTCCGCACCTATACCTATCCCCTACTCTATCTAATCCATCCCCTAGGTACGAGATGCTCCTGCAGGCGCGCAGTTCGCTACCCTAGACATCGAAGCCGCCTACCGAGGCATACCGTGTCTCCCCGCTCATAAACGCTTCCTGATCGTTTACCATGATGGTAAACTCTACATAGATCATAATATACCCTTCGGCTTAGCTTCTGCGGCAGGTCTCCAGGGCGAAGTCGCCGATGCCACCGTCGCCATCTGGAGAGAACTGAATGTCAAACCGTCCAAGAAGTGGGTGGATGATGTCAGTATCTTTCGTTTTCCGTCACCGACAGGTCTCTTCGTCGGCTTTTCGAACGGCTCCCTATATCATTATGAATACGATCTCAATCACGCCAAACTCCTCATATCTCCAGCCAAAGTTCCGTGGCATCCAGACAAAGGCCAGGACTTTAACGACACCGGCGAATACGTCGGTTTCTTCTGGGACCTTCCTCATAAGTTGGTTTCTCTCACTGAACTCAAGCGGCTCAAGTACATCGCACGTTTAGCCGACTTTCTCTCGTTCTTCGAGAATTCCAAAGTCTCAAAACGTGAACTAGAACGTGTTGCCGGTTTCCTAAATCACGCCTCATTCGTCTATCTTCACGGACGCTCATACTCATCTAGTCTATATGCGGCCATATCTGCTTATAACTCCAATGAATACATTCCACGTTGGTTACCTAGATCCACTATCTCCGACATCAAATGGTGGCTACACCTTTTTCGCTCGGACCATCCACCTCGCAGTCTAGCTCCTCCTCCTCCTACACGAGACTATGGCATCTGGGTCGATGCGTCTACCGATACAGGCATCGGGCTTCTATGGAATGCTAGATGGGCTTTCTGGCGCACCAATGAGACTTGGCGTGGCCCTTCCAGGGACATCGGTTGGTTGGAGGCCACGGCTATTGAATTAGCAATTCGCCTTCTGTATAGTAAGCGCATCACGCATGCCGATGTTCTCATACGGAGTGACAATCAAGGGGTCATTGTGTCCTTCAAAAAAGGACGCTGTTCAAATCACCTTATCAACTTGGCCATTCGACGGTCCAAGGAACTTCTCCGAGAAGCACACCTTTCGCTTACTCTCATCTACGTTACATCCGCTTCCAATCTAGCAGACCCTATATCTAGAGGCATTCTACCCACCAACTCATCACGTCTCTTCTCTCCCCCATCATTACCTCCCGAAATCTCCTCATATTTTTGCGATGAAGGAATCTGAACTGTATCGCCAAGTCATGCAGGGCGTGGACGTTCAAGCCGCGGCTGCTGAATTTTGGGCTAATAATCCTCCCTCCTCAGTTCCTTCTTCTGTCCGTCAATCAGTCGCACAATCCTTACAGGTTTCACGCAATCGCATACCTCGTCCCCCCAGGGCCAGCTCCTCCATCACTCCTTCAGTACATAGACCGCACGTTCTTGCCAGCGACCGTCTTCTTGTGTGGTCCACTCCTGCAGGTCAGGAATGGCAGACCGAATTAGAAAAGAATTTCCCTGATGCATCTCTCTTTCGTCTATTTCAAGTCATGATTCGTTCTCTTGACCAGGACACTCGCAGCAATTACGGAGCCGGTTTACTCCGCTTTACTCAATTCTGCGACTCGATCAATGTTCCTGAAACTCAGCGCATGCCTGCATCTGAAGCCCTACTATCTCAATTTATTGCAGCATTTGCGGGCGTCACAGCCTCCAAAACTCTCAATAACTGGATGGCCGGTCTCCAATTCTGGCACATTGTCAACGGTGCTCCATGGCACGCTTCGGCCATGGTTCATCATACTAGACGCGGTTTCTCAAAGATGGTGCCTCCATCCGCTCGTCGAGCCAAGCGCCCACCCGTCACTATTGAGGCACTTTCCATCCTTTTTGATAATCTTTCCTTCTCTGATCCCTTCGACTGCGCAGTTGGAGCTGTTGCATTCACAGCCTTTTGGTGCTGCTGTCGTTTGGGCGAGCTAGTCATCCCAAGTCCCAATCTTTTCGATCCTCTCAAACACGTCTCTCGCTCAGTCCTTCCGCTCGTCATCTTCGTCCTGCCCAACTCATCTCATGCGGCATCTTTTCGCATACCTTGGACCAAGACGACAAAGGAAGAGGGTGCTTCCATATCGGTCACCGCTCGTCCCCATCGTACATGTCCCTTGGCTGCCATAGAACAGCATACCCTTGTCAATGCGAACGTTCCCCCAAATGTCCCTCTCTTCTCATATCGCACATCCACCGGTTGGGCACCCTTAACTCGCCAAGACTTCATATCCCGCTGCAATAATGTTTGGACCTCGCAGGGTTTTCCACCCATGCCTGGTCATGCCTTTCGCATTGGCGGAGCCACCGAACTCTTGCTGCAAGGTGTACACCCGGACGTAGTATCTTCGCAAGGAAGATGGACTTCTCGGTCCTTTTTGGAATACTGGCGCAGGATCGAGACCGTTCTGCCTCTGTTCATCTCTTCCTCCATTAATAATGAACGCATTTCGAACATAGATACCATTATGGACTCTTATGCTCAGCAGCAACGTCCTTCACCATCTGCCCCTTCTAACTAATCACCCATCTTTCCTTCACTAACATACGGGCATTCGTCTTTCAATGCAATCATATTCTCGATTTGGTTCAATCGCATCTCTAAGTGTGTGGGTTGGTCTCCGAAGGAGACGCTACCGTCGTGAGCTGCGCTTTTCGTTGGTTTGGTATTGCTTTCTCCTTCAGACCCAACGTCTGCTCTCGATACTAAATCACTTAGCGCTCCGAAGGGCTGTCTTCTCCTCCCCCCGATCCGTGCAGATCTTTGTCTCGACGCACGCGCATTCGGGCACTCCGAGCTCCACAGACTCAGAGCTCCGAGCTCTATAGATACCGAGCCAAAAAACGTCTCGGCGAATCAACACCAGCCCTTCCCACACAAAAAACCAAATCTCCTGTCTCTTTATTTTGAGTACACGAAGATTTGTTTTTATCTCTCTCTAAGATGCTTACTCTCCATCTCGAAATCCTACTGATCACTTCTCTCCAAGATTATCTCGTGTCACGCAACACGTCGTTTTGTATCTCGCTCCACCTTAACGCTAATATACAAAGGCAAGTGAGAAACATGCCAAGGTAATACTACACTTATTTTCCCATGCGCAACAATACTTATAGTTTGATGAAGCAGCCAACAGGACTCCGCCGTTTGCATGACTCGTATGGGAATGATTATTTGCCATCTCAGATCCACCTTATCGTTCACAAACTCGGTTTTCTAGTGATCGGCCTACAAAATCATGACGAAAGATCTCACTACAATGTATCAGTCGAGCTCGACGATGTAGAGATTCTTCGAACAACCCAGATACTTGGGATGGATAAAACAGTGTTCAGTACAAAAATTGATCCGTAAGTCAGGCTCTTGTTCCACTGCTTCAAGTTAATCTTACTGTTCATTTTTGAAGCACGGGGAAAGACGGTAGCATTGTGCGGTTCAAGCTATACAAGGCTCTAGGCGATGAAGTCGGGACTGCATTACTGGAAGGGGAGATACAATACTCTCTAGCAGAACTAAAGTCTTCACATGGCATTGAGCAGGATAATGGCAAGTATTATCTTCGTAATCTCATAAATGACCGACCGATGTCTGATGTAGGGTTTTCTGTACTTTTGCCCCCATCAAGTGTGTCGTTATCTGTCCGATTAATGCCTTCCCAGAATGAAGAAAGGTTTGAATCAGCTTTTCAGAGTTTTTGTTGAGCCTGATGTGCCATCTACAGGAGCGATGCAGCTGTTAGGGGCTTCGCGCCTGTACGGCTCATCCATTGTCGCAGGAGGTCATGCTCTAACTGGGCCCCAGTTTGCAGATAATCACTCGGGATCCGGTCTTCAAAATATGGATTGGAGGTCGTTGAGTGATCGAGCGAACGGCCTCATGAGCAGCTACAACCAGACCCATCGAGGTGAAGACATAGAAGAGGCCATCCGAATCCTTTCAGCGTGGTACAGTGGCTTGCCCTCTGACAGTAAAGATCGCGCTGCTTGCGCCAACAGCCTTGGTTCCGCGTTCCATATGCGTCTCCGGCATTCGAATAGCATTGACGACCTCGAGCAAGTCGTACATTACTGGAGTATAGTTTTGGAGTCATGGACTTCTGGGTCACCATACTACGTCCCTTTGGTGGTTAACTTGGGAGGCGTACTTCGCAGGAGGTTTGAATGGCAAGGAAAATTCGAGGACCTCGAACAAGCCATTATAATGTTTAGCGCCGCCACCTCTAGCTGTCCTCCAGATAGCCCATATCGTCACAACCTCCTCAACAATTACGCTGTCGCACTTTTCACTCGTTTTGAGCAGACTGGAGATCCTCAAGATCTGGATCTCTCAGTTCAAACCCACCAAGAATGTCTGTTGCTGCGACCACCTGGCCACTCAAGCCGTTTCTCGACTCTGTCAGGCCTTGCTGACGCAATTTGTGTCCGCTGTCGTCACAGGGGAAACGCGGGTGATCTCGCCAGTGCAATGGCATACTACCATGAAGCATTGGAACTCTGTTCCGCCGAAAATCCATCATACCCAATAATTCTCATGAATATTGGACTCGCGTTGCGGTATTCATTCGAGTGCAACGGGGACCTGCAGAACTTAAATACAGCCATAATGTATTATAGCATTGCACTGAGAACTTGCCCTGATAATCACTCGAAACGATCCTCCCTCCTTGCCAACTACGCAGGTGATCTCTTTTTGAGATTTACGCGGAGTGGAGATATCAATGACCTCGAATATTCCATCAAGCTCTATACCGACTCCTTAGCCAATCAGTCGCCTACGCATGCATATCGCTTTTCCTCCCTCCATGGTCTCGCGATCGCTCTGACGAGTCGCTTCAAGGTTTACGGTGTTCCTGAAGATCTTGATCTCGCCATAACACACATAGCATCTTCCATGGCTCTGTGTGTACCATCGCACCCAGAGCATATATCTATGCTGATGGCCTGGATCAATTGCCTCGTCATGCGCTACAAGACGCGTGGAGATATCACTGATCTCGAGACTGCTGTCGAGCACTCTGAGGCAGCCATACGTTTCTGCCCGAAAGAGAGTCCTAACTACTTTCCCCTGTTGACTCATGTCAACAACGCTTTGTCTACACGGTTTTCTCGCCAACAAGACGTTCGTGATCTGGAGAGGATAATCGACTACTGCGACTCAGCTCTCAGAGATGTCCCACAACACCATATCTCCAATCGACCCCTTGGCATGGATCGTGCAGATGCTCTTCTAAAGCGATATTTCCATGAAGGGGGCATGAACGCCCTAGAGCAAGTCATTTCATTTTACCGGGACTTAATGCAAGATTTATATAGAGGCCATCAAGCCTTTTCCCGTTCCCTCATTCAGCTAGCATCTGCACTTCAAGCTCGCTTTGAGCAGAGCGGGAACGCAGACGATCTTGATTGTGCAGTCAAACACTATCGCACGGCATGCGAGGCGTGCCCTCCTGGTCATCATGACCACTTTGCTGCCTTCTTGGGTCTCGGAAATGCTCTCCTACTGCGATATCATATCTTCGGTCTCCTGGATGACCTTGATGAATGCTTAGTTCATCTAGCTCATGTCGTCGAAGCCCGTGCTTTGGCCACCTACCATCCAGACTATCCCACAGATCTTGCCAATTTTGCATATGCCATCTTTTCCCGCTTCCAAAACCAGCATGATATCACTGATCTGGACATCGCAGTGAATTATCTACAGGCAGCTCGGGATCATCCCAACCAATCAGAGGGACGGCACATTTTGGCTCACCTTGCCACTGCACTTTCTGCTCGTTACGATGAATGCGAAGACATCAATGATTTGCAAGAAAGTATCAAGCTGTTTGAAACAGCGCTTCCCATGTTTGCTCCCAATAACCCCAATGCACTTCACCTTCGCCGAAACCTTGCTGGTTCTTTGCAGAAGATGTATGCAAAACGACAGATGATGGAAGATCTGAATGCTGCGATTGCCCATTTTGAGGCATATGTGACGATCTCGCCAGAGGATCATCCCGACATGCCGCTTGCGTTGATTTCCCTAGCAAGCTGCAGGCATATGCGTGCAAAAGCATGTAAAGACGATGACGGCTTTCTGAATGCTATCTTACTTCTTGCTGCTGCTAGCAGGAAGCTGCCCGAAGCACACCCATATTTTTTCCGCGTTTACCACCTGCGCATAACTATTCTCAGAGATTACTACAAGCTAACCAAGGACGCTTCGTTTCTGGAGCAGGCATTCCAGGATCACCAGCTGGCTTCTAGCACACCTGGATCCCATACATGGGATCAACTTACTGCAGCTTTGCGTTGGAAAACGGATGCCAACGTTTTTCATCATAAGTCGGCTCTGGAAGCTTACAAAACTTCTATAAAGCTACTTGATCGTCATATCATGGCTACACCTACGGTTTCTGGGCGCTATAAAGCTTTGCTCGGAAGCATATTGCGTGATACGCCCTCACTCGCTGCAGATGCTACTGCCTGCGCGATCAGCGCGGGCGATCTCGAGCTGGCAGTCGAACTCTCAGAACAAGGCAGAGGCCTTCTTTGGTCCCAGATGTCTCGCTTTCGAGCAATCATTAATGATTTGCGAGCCGTTGATGACGAAGGGCGTCGACTTGCAGATGAATTCGAGTCCCTCAGCGCTGAGCTTGGGAGGAGACAGTCTGACTCCTCTTCAGGTATCAAGACTGTCACTGAAGCGCTGAGACGAACACAGCAGGAGGCAGAGGCACGTCAATACCGTCAGGTCTCTTCTCAATGGGATGCAGTAGTAAGCAAAATACGGCAAAAGCAAGGATTTGCGTATTTCTTGACCCCAATGCCCTACAAAGAGCTAAGGGCAGCTGCGATTTCCGGCCCCGTCGTTATCATCAATGCAAGTATAAATCGATGTGATGCGATCATTATTACCAAAAACGGGCCTCCTCGACTCGTTCCACTTCCTGATGCCTCGTTAATGGGTATTACTACCACGTCTAATGACTTCCGCAATGTCCTGCGGAATACTGCAGGAGTCGGAGAAGAGAAGATGAGAGAAATGCAGCTTATACCTGTCTTCCGCAGGCTTTGGGATGCTGTGTTGGCTCCTGTTGTTGAGGTACTTTTGACCATCGTGCCGAAGGGCTCTCGTGTTTGGTGGTGCCCAACTTCGAAACTTACTTCGTTGCCCATTCATGCTGCTGGACCATACCAAAAGGGAGCCAGCAACATGCCCAACATCTATGTTTCGTCATACACGCCAACCCTTTCTGCCTTAATACGCTCAAGGCGGCAAAATACATCTAAGGTCGCGTCGGATACTCCGTCCTTTGTTTCTATAGGTCAATCAAAACCGAATTCCAAGAGTGGAGGGAGGGAGTTGGAAGCGGTAGGAGCAGAGCTTGAGCTTGTTAAATCCCTTGTACCACCATCAATGACATGCTCAGAGGTCTCCGGGGACGAAGGAACCGTCAGCGGGGCGATCCAAGCCTTGAAAACTAATTCATGGGTCCACCTTGCCTGCCACGGCAAGCAAGATTTTGTTCAGCCCTTCGATTCGTCCTTTGCTCTCCGCGACAGGCCATTGCGACTCTCGGATATCATACAAGCCGAACCAGAAAACCCGGAGTTTGTTTTCCTGTCTGCCTGTCATACTGCGGTTGGTGACAAGAACGCACCTGATGAAGTCATCCATCTCGCCGCAGGGATGCAATTTTCTGGTTTCAGAGGTGTTATCGGTACAATGTGGGCGGTGGATGATACCACTGCTCACCACATGGTGAAAGAATTCTATGACGCGATGTTTAGCGGTAAAATCAACTACACGAACGCGGCTAGGGCTCTGAATAAGGCTTCCAAAGCCGTCGACAAGAATAAAGTACCGATGGACCAGAGAGTCGTATTCATTCACATTGGAGCATAGCCTTTCAGCGGTGCAGTGGAATTGGCACTTCTGTATAGATCTGTGGATTCTAGCACGTATGCATTCGTGGTGATCTTGTACTTAATAGTACGTGACTGCTTACAGAACCACTGGTATAATCGGCGGAAGTGACTTCCTCGGTTCTACTTAGAACCGGAACTAACAAGGACTACATTTTTGACGCTTTTGGACACTGCGGTGATTGCGCCATATTAGTAGTCGATGGCTAGTATTGCAATTCGCCAGAGTTCGCCGTCAGGCCCTTGTGAGTGCTTAAATGTATGATACAGCCCTAATACCAGTTCTATCAACCCACCGTCGGTAGTCTCATGACCAACATCGACAACATCCTGGACTCCGAAGTCCTCGCTCAAAGCGAGGATGCGCAAGATGAAGAAAACACTGTGTCAGCAGTGGGAGCGCCAATAGAGAAGGCAACGACCATTCACTTCAACTTGTATCTGACAAATACTCACTCATTTGCAGAGTAATCCCTTGGGTTACAAGGTTACATTACTGTCCTCTATTATGCTTAACGTCGGGCGAATGCTCGGTGCAGGAATATATTCCGTCCCAGGCATCATACTGAATTCCGTTGGCTCGATCGGCTTGCTCTTCGTCTTCTGGCTATTGGCTTCTTTATTTGCACTCGGAGGTCTCATGGTCTACAGTGAATACGCGAGTTTGTTTCCAAAGAGATCCGGGGGAGAAGTTGTGTACCTGGAGCAGGCATATCCCCGTCCACAGTTTTTGGTCCCAGTCATGTTTGCTGTAACTTCTGTCCTTCTGTCGTGCGTGCTACACTTGGCATATTGAATGAGATATTCCTTCTACGCTGATCAGTTTTAGCGCAACAAACTCCATTGTATTTGCGCAATATGCACTTGCGATTTTCGATGTCCCCATCACTCCCGCAAGGCAAACCACCATAGCTTTAGCAGTCTGTGGTGTTGCCGTGGCTTGTGAGCTTCTTACATCTCTTTCACTAAGGTATAATCTGGAACTTGACCGCGCAGTCGTCGCTCTGTCAACGAAATGGTCTTTAAGAGCCGTGAACTTTCTTACTGGGTTGAAGGTCCTTTCTCTTGTCTTGTGAGCACATCGTTCTCCACATTATCTACTGGCTGATTGTCGTTTTAGCTTGGTCTTCACGGGAGCCCTTGTACTTGGTGGTTTCACTCGCATCCGCGATCCGTATGCCAATTTTCGGTCCCCCTTCAGCGGTAGTACAGCCAATCCAAATTCTTTGGCTACTGCCCTGGTCAAGACTAATTTTGCATTCGCTGGTTGGAACAACGCATTTAATGTCATCGGGGAAGTCCGGACGCGCGATCCTGTCCGCACAGTACGCAAAGCCGGCTTACTATCGCTGCTTTTAATTACATGTCTTTTTTTCTTTGTCAATGTTGCTTACGTGGCAGCAGTACCAAAGGACGAGATAAGCAATTCTGGGCAGCTTATCGCGGCTTTATTTTTCCAACATGTATTCGGAGAGGGCTTCGCAGCCAAATCCTTGCCGATCATGGCTGCCTTAAGTTGCTTCGGAAACATTGTGCGTGATGATTGTATTTCGCATGCTCCAGTTACTCACAAAATATAATTCTAGATCGCTGTGGTGAGCAAATCATTTGGAAACTGTTCGTCGTGATTTAAAGTCATATTCTGCCAGACTGTTGGTCAGACACGCGTATTGCGTGAGATAGCCCGTTGGAGCAGGGCCAGCGGCCTAAGCCCAGAGCAAAGCAGAATGCAAGCAGTGATGATGATTGTCTGTAGCTACGAACAAGGCGAAACCTAGAGCTAGTTCGGAAACCAATGTGAAGTCATGTTGAATCAATTTGCAGTCGGCAGGCATGGTCGGCACGGCACACCCCGAACAGCTGCGTCTGAATTTTGATAGTAGTATAGCGTATACAATATCTTATCGATCTCCCTCTTGTAAGAGCATCTACTAGTCCAATGACCCGTCCAGAGATCCGACAACGCCTCCTGCACTATGCTAGAATTCTAATCAGCATCCTGATATGCGCTACAGGATCTATACTACAATCCGCCTACTCCAAAGACCCAGAGCCATACCATACATCTATTCTCTTAGGTGAAGGCTGGGTTATGGAGCTTCTTACCAGTCATCCAGAATGCATTTGATGCGAACTGGGTATGCATGCACATGCCTTTGAAGTGCTCATATCCGAGCTCCGCAACTTTGGCTACACTGACTCCAAATTCGTCTCCTTGGAAGAACAAGTCGCTATATTTCTCTATACTAGCATCACGGGCCTGACTACCAGGCATGTGGGAGAGCGGTTTCAAAGATAAAATGATACAATTTCACGGTGAGTGCTGCAATTTTTCAATCTATACAATATATCTCATATTTCCTAGTTATTTCAAAAGAATTCTACACATATTCTCATCGCCGCCATTCTACACTACCTATATCCAGTTACCAGATGGAACTTCGGTGTCAAATAAACTCAAAAACGACCCCAGATATTGGCCATTTTTTCAGGATGCTGTTGGCGCACTCGATGGAAGTCACATCCATGCTTCACCCCCTGCCTTTCAATGCACTGTATATCGCAATCGTAAAGGTTTCGTTTCACAAAATTGCCTATTCGCTTGCGATTTTGACCTCAAATTTGTTTATTCTTTGACTGGGTGGGAAGGTTCAGCTAACGATTCTCGTATTTACGAGGATGCACGTGTCCATGACTTCCGTATTCCGCATCAGAAGTATTACTTAGCGGATGCAGGATTCCCACTTTGCGCTGAGCTTCTTGTCCCATACCGTGGTGTCCATTACCACCTTGCCGAGTGGGGCCGCGCAAATACCAGGTATGTTTTTCAACTCATTTGTTTTTCCAACTTATATCTTCATCACAGGCCAGCCAATAAAGAAGAGCTCTTCAATCTACGTCATGCATCTGCACGAAACGTAGTGGAGCGCATCTTTGGTGTCTTAAAACGCCAATTTCGTATCCTCCTATTGGGGCCAGAGTACTCCCTCGATATTCAAGCACGAATACCTGCTGCGCTGTGCGCAATCCATAATTTCATGCGTCTACATGATCCTAGTGAGGATACAGTGCCTTCTGAGTCAAGCGGTGAAATGATCTGTGGTGACGAGAACCCTGATTATCAGGGACAAGCTGATGATGAAGATATTGATAATGGTAGCGGTCGTGCAATGCGTGAGCGCATTGCACAAGAAATGTGGGATCAGTATCAGGGGATCTTGCGTGAGAGGGGTTTGTTGGACTCAGGTTCAGACTCGGAGGTATCAGACCTTGACTTTGACGCATTGGACAAGGATGAATTACTGAGCATGTAATATAGTTTTAAACTACTAAATGAAGAGTTATCTTCCAAAAATATATACAGATGGGCATAAGGAAAGGAAGCTGGTGGGTTTAGAAGATTGGAATACGTGGCAGCGATAGAGGGTAAGAGAATGAGGGTGAAGGAGTACAAGGAAATGGAAGAGTACGTAGTACAATGAAACATATTTACTCAGGCATCCTGCATGATAGTCCAAACAATGTTTTTATTGAAACATGACGTCGTGATACATGTTTTTGAGTGTCTAAACTAACAAAATGCAATACATGAGACAATTGTAATAGAAACACTGCATGATTGAGACGCTAGCAGCACAAGTACAAGTACATACAACTATTGTCCGATCTGCGGACGGGCGTATGGCATTTGCAGTGCTTGCGGGATCTGCTGAAACCTATACTGGATCATGTGCTGGATGAATGCGTGTCGTGTGTCTTTGTCCTGGGTTTCCAGGTAAATGTCAACAACAGCAGGGTCATCTGCAAACATATGCATGACAATGACCCTCTCCTGCATCGGATAGTCTGTGTCTTCATTATTCAAGATCCGCAAAGCAGCATGTCTCTGTTTCTCCACCCTTTCTGCGTCAGTAATCATACCCTTCTCAATCACGTCGGTAAGTCGATTAATGGACCCTTGCATGCCCATGACAGCCGCAGCTGGCGTGATCTTGGCTGCTCTTGCAGCACTGGTCATCATCGCAGATTGACCGCTACCAGTGCATGACTGGGTCCCAGCATGTGACTGGCTGGCACGCTGAAGGCGAGGAATGATGAGTGGGTGAGGGCTAGACCTGCTGTGAACTCTACAGTGCTCCTCTGGACGCGAGATATAGCTCGTCCCAAGGGGATTGCGACTGAGAAAAGATTCCTCTGTAGGAGAGGGGAGTCGTGGACTGGGCTTTGGTCTGGCTAAGGGCGCGTGAAAATGCGCTGTAAGTCGCGAAGCGCGGGAAAAAGTGCGAAAATATCGCGAAGTGCGTTACTTTCTGAAAAACGCGAAAGCGGGGCTCTCTAGCTCGAGGGTAGATGCTGAAGGAGAAATGGATACGATTCTCGAGAATATCTCGAGACTTCTGCAGAATGCAATGATGGAATCTGAAGTCGATGAATTTTCTGATGCTAAGTCCTCCTAACTAATTGTCTAAGTGATAGTAAGGAAGTCCAGTAAAAACCTCTAACTATGTGCTGACGTGTCAGCATGCTAAGCGAGTTCCCAGGCCTCGGAGCCGAGTAAGTAGCGCTAAACGTACAAGGGTGATGTAATATAAACAACTAGTGAGATAAATGAACATAGAGGGGAATGCGAAGACATATATGATGGAATGTGAGTGAAACAAAGTGAGATACGCACCAATGGACCTTGGAGGATGAGGACAGGACATGCGAACGGAATGCGATGGATCCCAGGGAAGCGTGCAGTAGCGCATGTCGAAGCGTGAAAAACGCGAGAATGCGAAATACGCAAAATGTGCGAAAATGCGAAATGCGCGGGATACGCGAGTGCGCGAATTGTGAACTATGTGGGAACGCGAGATGTGCATAATTCGCGAGATGCGCAAAAACGTGAGGAATCTGAAACGTGAATTGCGCGAGATGCGAAATGCGCGAAAGACGCGATATATGCGAAATGCGAAACACGCGAAAACGCGAAATGCGCGAAAAGTGCGAAACGCCAAAACGCGAAAACCGCGAAAACGCGAAAATCGCGAAGGTCGTCGCACTTCAACAGGTCCAGTATAAGGTCTTGCTATATGGTCTGTACGCGCCCATAGAGACTTGAGTCTCTACATCTGCGGGGGACTTGGCTACTGACTGCCCTCAGTCAGTCTGTATAGCGCATTTGGACTTAGTGAATTTCACTGGGTGACGTCATGTGATCGCGTGAACATCGCGCCAAATGGAGGGGGGGTGGGCCAAAAATTTGTGCGATGCTTCTAATCTGCTGCTTCTCCCTTATCCATCTCATCAGTCGCGTTCAACTGTATCAATGGCACCCTTCAACCCATCCATGCTGGCAACTACTCCCACTCCTGAGCCTGAGGAGCGCCCATCTCCTCCAGCAAGGGCTGTTACTCCTCCCATGGAAGTTGAGGAGACCCCAGAGGCCAAAGCGCGTCGCGTTGTCTTGTTACTTGAGGGTCTTATAGGTTGCTCAGAATACAATGACTATCACAATTGTATTCGATAAGACTACAGGTGCCAGCTGCCTCAAGTTCACGGTCAACGGATTTTCTACTTCTCGGTTGATAACGTGCTGTTCGTGGGTGGTCAAAGAGTGATGAATCACCTTCTTTGTTGGTCTCTTCTGATAGTAAGGAAGTATATATATTTTGTCAGGTTACTTCTGAACCTAGTAGGTAATATGAAACCTCTGCTGATGCTGGCTAGATAATACAAGTCTCTCTTCCTGTAAAAGAGAGAAAGCTGAACTAAAACGAATAGACAAATACGATAGACTGTTGTATAGGCGATCCCTGTAAGATAGTATACAACTAATCTGACTAGATTATACCACGGTTTTCTAAGGCAACACTAGGCCTTCACTTTCTTCTGGATCTCACACTAGGAGACAGAAAGGGGAAAACACCTGTTCAAATTCTTACTAACTCTCACACAGTTTGAGAGAAGAATGGAAAAGGGAAAACTTAATTATTGTGTGAGAATGGAGTCCTTATATACATTTTGGAAACCATCCTTACTAAGCAATGAGTCATCACTGGATTGGTAAGAATGTGCTTACAAACCAAGCCTTTTGGTGTGCTGAATCAGCTGCTTACTAAAGTACATGAGTAAAATATTACAAAGCACAGTAAAATCTTACAAAGCATAGTAAAATCTTACAAAGCATGATGAATCATGACTAAACATGATGAGTCATGGGAAAATCCTTACAAATCAGATTATTACCAGTCACATGACATGCTTACAAACATATCTGAGTGGCTCTCTGATGTAATCAAGTGGCTGAAAAATAGAAAGAGACTGGAAACTGATAGAAAACTACAAATACAAGTAAATAAATGAATCAGAATAGGAAACTAAGCTTATGATAGTGAGAAATATATCCTAGTATACTTCCCTAATCATCTCCTTCTATATTCCTTATCGTATATGTCATGGTATGGAGTGCATACCATGCATGACAGCGTTTGGGCCGCTTTGTGCGAGAAACTCGCGACTCAAGTCCTGATCATCCCTGATGATAAGCCGGATTTGTTTGAGGACAGGGAGATTTGGCTGAGGGGTTGGAATGAACTAAGCGTGAGTGATACTTGATTCTGCGCGTTTTGTGTACTGATTGGCGCGTTCGTAGGCATATTTTAGCGAAGTTGCAGCTGACGCGGCTGCTCATCAAATCACCCTCGATCTGGACGACACTGGTCATGCGCAGTTGCGCGAGGGGAAACGTGCTGCCAAAGCGATTGCAAATGAGATTAGTGTGATGAAGAAAAAGGCCATTACTGAGCCGGCGCCTTCTACCCCTGCGCGCACGAGGTGCGCTCAACAGAAACTAATCACGGAGGTCGTCTTGACTGCGAAGAAGGACGCTGGGGATGCTAGGGAGGATGCTGAAGAGGTGCTGGTCATGGTGAGTAGTTCTATCCTGCTTCGCGACTTTTTACTGAGTGTTTAGCGCCGTGGCGCGCGGATGTCTGTTCCCAAGCCCGATCCCTGCGTAAGATGCGCTGAGAGTGAGACAGCTTGCATTGGTAGACCCGGCAAGCACTGTGAGGCTTGCAGTGAATCGCATCAAGCTTGTTCATTTTCGCGTCCTCGTGAGTTCGCGTTTTTCGTGTAGCACTGACTCTGGCTAATGCGCTCTTGGCTGTAGGGGTTCCAAAGAAGGCTACTGCAGCGCGTCGCAAAAGGAAGTCCGCGCCTGATACCACGGTTGCTGCTGAGTCGGTTTCTGGTGTCGCACCTGCAACCGTGTCCTCCCCGCCCATTGACGCGATGGAGATCTTCTCATCTGGGGAGTCTGAGGTAGAGGAAAAGGAGGTACCCATTCGCGCTTTGCGTGCTGTGAAGGCTTTGCCTAAGCGCGCGACTGGCAAGGGCAAGGGTAAGGCAAGCAGCCTTAGCATTCCTACTGACGGTGCCAGCGGATCCGGTTCTGAGTTGGAGCGTTTGAGGGCTGAGAATGAGCATCTCAAGTCTATCATCCACGGGATGCGCCAGAACTCGTGCGCTCAGCAAAGTCGCCTAATTTCGCTTTCTACCCAGTCCTACGCGATGTCCCAGGAGTTGTCCAAATTGGACTTAGAGTTGGCGTTCCTGGACTAGGTTTTGTAGTTGAATACTTGTCTCCTCTTTGGCGCCAATGCGCTCAATATATCTTGTTCTTCGCGTTTTGCGTTTCGCATGCCCAAGTCTTCTGTCCACGTCCATTGATGCTAAAGTGAGAAGAAAAATCATTATCAGTAGGTACGCTTAAGGGAATATGAATCGCGTCATTAGCGGTGCAAAACGCGCAGCTCGCGCGATATGCGAACATTTCGCGTTTTCGCATTTTCTGGGTTTGCGCCTTTTCGCGTTTTTCATTGCGCATGTGGATTCAGCGCGAATTGTCATGGCGATCTGGTGTGGCGTGTCAAAGCGTGAATTTCGCGAACCGTGCGAGATATCGCAACATGATGTAAGTGCGTGACTGCGAAACCGCAATTATTGCAAACCGCGTATCTTGCGAATGCCATGCAGCGGTGGTATATTGTAATTCTTGCGGGTATCTCATTGGAGTGAGGTGTTGGAATGCATTGCGTAACTTGCACGATTTGTGAATTCACGAAATTCGCAAGTCGCGCCACCGCAAAAATCGCGCGGGGTGGCGATGAGGTTGATTAGACGCATGTGGAACAGTCTGAACTGAAATAATATGATTGGCGATTATGTGGAATATAATAGGGTTGTTGGCTATATGTTCAAAGCGATGCGTGTTATATGTGATAGAAACAAAATGGGTGGAGAGAGATAAACAGGGAGTATTATAGGAATGTATGTTTTTCGCGTTAGATGGTTTTCTTGATGTTTTTATTGGGTTATTTTTGGGTGGAATATGTTTTCTGGAGGGAAGTCATATACAGACTTGGGGACATTTACAGTGAGGAGGTTGGGTGTGTGCGCTACACATCTAGCGCGTCTTCGGGCTCTTCTTCTTCTGGCTCGATATCATCTTCATTGGCTATGCGATCTAATTCGGTGTCATTCATGCCAGTGACGCTAGTCACCGCGATGCGCGCGGGGTTTCGCGCGATATAGGGAATAACGCGAAACGCGGCGAATCGCAGTTTAGAGATGGCGCCGTCCAACTCTGCCAATATATATGAGCCGCCCTTCGTGCGCCTTACGACAACCATAGGGCCTAGATACCGCGGCTTCGTCTTCTTGCTCAACTCATATTCGACCTTTGAATTTCACACAAGTACTAATGCGCCTGGCGCGAAATCGTAGTCTTTGATGGATGTGCGAAAGCACTTCTCGAAATCGTGAATGGAGCTAAAGCGCGCCTTGAGTACCTTCTCCTTGATAGCAGTGAGATCTTCGGTGCGCTTTTGCAATTGGCGAGCGTGCCAAGCTATCAGGTCTGTAGTCGTAAACGCGCCCCTTTTGGGTAAAGGCGCTAAGAATGTCGCTTCTGCAAGGTTGAATGGAAATATTGGCTCTATGCTGTGAACCATGAAATAAGGCGACAGCCCCGTCGCTTTCTGCACAGTAACGCGCTCTGCCCAAAACACGGAGTGGGCGACTTGATACCATCGCGAATCATCTCCTTCGCAAGTTTTCATGATGGCCTCCCGGACATCGCGATGCCTGCGCTCAACAATACCATTGGCTTGCGAATTGTAAGGCGAAACGCGAATTGGATGTACACCATATTTCGCGGCTAATACGTCGACTGCGAGTCTATATGCGGGTGCGTTGTTGGTCACGATTTCGGTAATGGGTCCCCATCTGCACAGGAGCTCCTCAAAGACGAATGCTTGTAGCATCTTTGTAGTTTCTTTGCGCAACATGCGCCATTCCGGATATCCAGTGAGCGCGCAACGCGCTTGCACAAGGTGTTCGAATCCTCCTGCGTGAGGCATCTTCATGGTGTCAATGTGAACTTTGCGAAATAGTCCTCCGGGTATAGGAACGGTTGGCGGAATATGGAGCTTTCGCATTTGCCGCACTTGGCATTCGTGGCATGTGCGCGTGTACCATTTAACATCGTCAATGATATGCGGCCACCAAAATCGCAAGAGCAATTGCATGTGCACCGCGTATACTCCTTTGTGTCCTAAATCATCATGCGCTTCCTTCAGAATGCGGTAGCATTTTCGCGGGTCGACAATTAATTGATGTTTGCCTTGGGGGTCTCTGCGCCATAGATTGTCTTCCAAAATGAAGAAGCGCGCCGCATAATGCACGAATGACTTGAATTCCTCATCTGAAAGGTCTACGGGTTTCTTGCATGAATTAAGGAAGTGTTTGATCGCGACCATTTTCGCGTCTAGCACTTGCGCTTCATTGGATCGGGGTATGGGCGGTTCGTCCTTCTTCACATCGATGATATCTAGGAATACGCGCATGTCTGGTAAACGCGCTAAGCGCCGCGCATATGGCGCGTTATGCACTGTTCGCGTTATTCGCACACCTGCCGCATCTACTTGGTGCATTCTTTCATTAAGAAGTGTGACTCCAAACGAGTATGCGCGATCGACCCAATCCTCATGGTCATCATCTTCCTCTGGATCGTTCTCTGCGGGAGGTCTTCTTGAAAGACCGTCGACGCCTGCATGCTTCGCGGCGGGTACATGGACAAGGTTGAATTGAAAAAGGAGGATCCCCGCAATCCATCTGTTGATCGTCGCGTTTGGTTGCAAGTCAGGGTTATTGATCATGCCCTTGATGTACTTCGCGTCAACTTCAACCGTGAGATTCGCGATGCCAAAGATGTAAACGCAAACCACGCGCAAGGTGCGAAAAAGGCCGTACAGTTCTAGCTTGGCCTGAGAGTAGCGGCTCTCAACCTCGCTAAGCGTGATTGATCCAAAGCGGTTTGGATAGCGCTTTCCATCTTCACCTAATTGAAGCAGGATAAATCCTACTGCGACTACTGACGTGTCTACTGCGAGGATAACTTCGCGATCACATTCATAATCCAAGCGTCTCAATGCGGGGGACTCTAATATTGAGTCCTTCAGCATTTGCACCGCTTCACAATGCTCGTCTCCAAACTCAAAAGGTACGTCCTTCTTCATGAGGTTGATTAGCGGGCGTGCGATACGCAAAAAATTGCGGATGAAAATGCAAAGCACTCCGCATGTCCCCAGGAACCCGTGCACATGCGTGGCATTCTTAGGTTCAGGCCAATCTCGAATCTTCTGCACTTTGGAGTCTTCGGGTACTCGGCCTTCGAATGTGCACTTGTGGCCTACAATGATCACGGTTGGCGCGGCCAGCACAAACTTGGTCGCGGATACTGTAGCTCCTACGTTTTCTAGGCGCTGTAAAATGCGATTGAGTACAATGCAGTGTTCCCATATAAAGTGCCGGATGCCTGGATTTGCGGGTATAGTTTCATAAGAACCATCCGCGCGCTGGTAGCGCGTTTTCACTGATTTGACAGGCACATCGTCGACAAAGGGCGACGTATAGTCCGGAATCTCGTGCTGAAGGATGAAGGCAGTATCGCCTTGATAGACTTGCACCGCGTTCGCATGTCCTTGGGGCAAAGTCGTCAATCTATGCGGACCTAGCGGCGTACCAAAAGTTGTCAAGTCGCACGATTCCTCGTGGAGCGCGTGCTGGTCATATCCTGAGTATAGATCCATCATCCCATACACTGCATACCCCGCGAATGATTCCACGAGATGTTTGACGAATGGTGGTACAGACGCATCGCGAATTGTAACCGCATTCAGCGGCTGCAAGTTGTGCACTAAGCGCAGCGATTTTCCATCTTTCTTGACGATGCAAAACCAGCGTGAGCGATATGCTGCGGTTGAGGGTTCATAAACTCCCGAGGCAATCTTCTCCTTAATAATGCATATAACTTCGCCAAGTGTTGCGGGTGGAATAGGAATATTCCGCTGAGACCAAGGGGTGTGTGGTACAGTTGGAATCTTATATGGCGGAAAATAAGTCTCATTGAGGCGACCGCATTCAGAGGCGCACCACGTGAAAGCGCGTTCGTGGACATGCACAAGCCATCTTATGAGTTTTAGCTCTTCTGGCCATAGCCAGTTTGCGGGATCTAAATCGAGCTTATTCGCGCGGTCGCGCGTAAAGCGCGAACCAGGAATGAATTCGGGTGGGTGTGTAGGCAGTTCTGGCATGCCAGCCAACGGGTCCTCTGGTAACTGGCGCACTACCCTATACTCTGCAGGCATAGTGGTGGGCACGGTGCGCACTTTCTTTGCGACTGGTTTATAAACCAGGGCGTGGCGCGAATGATCATATGAATATGCGGATAAAAAGGCATTAATAGCCTCACGGTCTAAAACGGAGCGGGTGGATGATAAATGCGCATAATGCGCCGATAAATGCGGATGCGATAACAGATTGGAGGGCAAACGGGAATATGAAAGTACGGAGACTGATGGACTATCGCTTGTTAAAAGCGGTTCGCACGAACGACTAGCACGTGTTTCGTGAATTTCGCGAATTTCGTGCGAGGACGCGGAGAGGTGGAAAAACTGCACGCCTTTACGGGATGGAAATGAGTACTCGGGTGGGGTGATATAAGACGTATAAGGGTCTCCTCGCGAATCTTGCGGATCATCAATTCTTAAAAATCCTTCTCCTCCATTTCTTCCTCTAAGCGCGGTTTTGGCGCATGTTGTGGACACGGCAGTCCACTCACACAGCGACCGCAACGTTTTACCCATTGCTGAGTAGGAAGGCGCAACTCCTTGCGTGTGTTCGGGTCGGTTAGAAGAATATCTTGGTCGCCATTTGGGAGATCGAAGGTTTTGCAAGCGGTGAGTTTGAAGAATGGTCGCCCCAACAGGATTTCGAAGTTCGCGCGTTCTGTGACTTGTACCTGGAAGAACATGGGTCCCGCGCCAAAATCGAGTGGTACATTCTCAACAACTCCTAGCGTCGCATCTTTCGTCGTGTTGACTGACTCCATATTTAGGGTGTGGTCTGCGCGTAATCCTACACCAAGCGATCTCCAGACCTCTTTAGGCATCACAACTACTTCAGCGCCTTGATCTAGGACGCAAGTTAAAATGCGACCGCCAATTGTCACCGCGCGAATACAGCGCAAGGGCGTGAAGTGATCCGCAACCACTTTGCCATCGTCGCTTCGCAGCCGATCTTGGTCAAATGCGCGCATAAACTCTTCTGTCGTTTGCTGGCTAGATAGCTCGTTGACCGACACGGTACCTACAGTGACACGTTTAGTGGTGGTCAGGTCGCAAAATTGTTTGCGGACATCTGGAGACACAGTGAATAATTCGCGAACAGGCATGTTGATATTGCATTCCAAAAGGCGCTGCACTACGCGTTTATCGGCATCTTTGTCTTCGAGTGCGAATGAATATCTATATTGTGCGGAGGAGGATGAAGATGAGGTTGCAGTGGATGATGCTGATTCTATAGTCGATGCAACTGAAGGCGCCTTTGTTGCCTCTTTGGATTTGCTTGCCGAGGTAGTGGACGCGGAGGGCGCTTTCGCGATTTCTTGCACTTTCCCTTTCCCTGACGTCACTTGGACTGCTGGAGAAACAATCTCTTCTGCATCCATGAGCTGGCGCGATGCGGGGCCTGGGCGTGTTCGCGAACCACTGCTCATTTCCATGCCATCAAAGCGCATATTGCGGCCTTTGGATGAACTCACGCTAACTGCCTTCTTCTGATCGCGTTTTGTGGTCGCTAACGCGAGCACTTGAACTGCGCGCTCTACTTCTAGCTCGTCTTCATCTACCTCTGAACTTGCATCCGCGATGGTATGGGCAAAGGCGGTTGAGTTTGCTTCTACAATCACGCCTACTTCAGGTTCCGCGCGAACAAAAATTCCCACTGTCACGCTTGCATTTGGTAGCGCTTCGTTCGCCTGCTGATTTGTATGATAGCGATCCAAGCGCTCCTTCAGCGATCCTTCTTGCGGCTTCCCGGGGATCCATCTGCCATCTGGTAGCACTAGCTTCTGAGTGTGTTCGTTCACCTTGCATTTGCCAGCTTCGATGTACGCGATTTTGTCGTGACAGCGACTGAGGTAATGCTCCTTGCTACCGCAAAACATGCATCCTTGTGCGGAATATGCACCACTTCGACTCGCATGGTATTCTTGCTTGACAACTGCGCCACCTGCGGGCTGTTGGTAAATAGGGGCCTGTGGCGCGATATTGCGGGGCGAAGGTGATGGGCCTTGCGCTTGTGTGCTAGTCGGGAGTGGAACTACCGAAGAATGTCCCGGTAATAGAAAGCGCGCAGCTGCGCGCACATCCTTGATGGGATATGGGTCCTCCGGGTGGTGGTCAGGGAACTTGATCATCATGCGCATGCGGATCTGTTGTTGCACATCGGAGGGGAATCCTTCTAGATACAGCCTGTTCAATTCCGCTTTACCAACGCGGTCTTTCGCGGTGAGTGGTATTGACACTTTTGTGAACTCGCGATAGTACTCTCCTTCTGCCTTGACGCTTGTCATGGGCTTGCAGCTGCGATTTCGCGAAACTGTTTGCAAGTCGTTCACTGTGTAGCGCTTGTCGCTTTCGCATCCAGGATACATATCCTTGACTGCCATGATAAACGCGTCATAATCACCCGCGTTTGCTTCGGGTATTCCGGCCCATAAGCTGCGGTCTTTGGTGGGGACGTATTTAATGAGGCCCTTTATGCGATCTGCATTCTGCAGCTGCGCTTGATCTGCAAGGTCTTCGTAATCATCTATGAAGATGAGCAGACTCTCATCCTTCCCATCAAACTTGGGCGCCTTATCGGTCGCGCGCCCAGGCATTCTAAAGGGTACGGCTGACATGTTTGTTTGCGAGGTGTTGGATGATGCGGGGCGAACGGGTGGGATGTTGGTAGCTGGCACGTTTGTTCTCATGGGGTGTAATGCAGACGCGCTGTTGAGCACTTCTTGTTTGATGAAGGGTGCTTTTGCTAATGCTGGCGTGCTTTTTCGCATAATTGTCGCAATTTGAGAATGGGTGCTGGAGGAACTTAGCGTGGTTAAGGAGGAGAGGGTGCTAGTACTGGAGAGGGGTGCGCGTTTTGGAGTGTTAATGAATGCTCCTGGAAGTAGGTTCCGCGGTTCGTCGTGCGCTTCAAATTCGTCTGATGATTCGCCTTTTGAGGAGTCTTTAGGTGAAGGCGTTACAGGTGATACTGGGGTTCGCGGATTTGGAGCGAAAAGGGATGGATTGGGGCGGGAGGGTTCTGAAAAGAATCGCGCGCGGCGCGTTCGCGTTACGGGGATTAGGAGTTCTTCTGCGGATGCGACTTGCGATTCAGAAATTGCTCTTTCAAATTCTTCAATGGCTTCCTCTCTTGCTTTGCGCTCCTTTGTGAGTCTTAATGACCTACCAACCTTCTCAGATGACCCCCTCGCGGTGGGCTCCAGTTGAAGGCGAGGAATGATGAGTGGGTGAGGGCTAGACCTGCTGTGAACTCTACAGTGCTCCTCTGGACGCGAGATATAGCTCGTCCCAAGGGGATTGCGACTGAGAAAAGATTCCTCTGTAGGAGAGGGGAGTCGTGGACTGGGCTTTGGTCTGGCTAAGGGCGCGTGAAAATGCGCTGTAAGTCGCGAAGCGCGGGAAAAAGTGCGAAAATATCGCGAAGTGCGTTACTTTCTGAAAAACGCGAAAGCGGGGCTCTCTAGCTCGAGGGTAGATGCTGAAGGAGAAATGGATACGATTCTCGAGAATATCTCGAGACTTCTGCAGAATGCAATGATGGAATCTGAAGTCGATGAATTTTCTGATGCTAAGTCCTCCTAACTAATTGTCTAAGTGATAGTAAGGAAGTCCAGTAAAAACCTCTAACTATGTGCTGACGTGTCAGCATGCTAAGCGAGTTCCCAGGCCTCGGAGCCGAGTAAGTAGCGCTAAACGTACAAGGGTGATGTAATATAAACAACTAGTGAGATAAATGAACATAGAGGGGAATGCGAAGACATATATGATGGAATGTGAGTGAAACAAAGTGAGATACGCACCAATGGACCTTGGAGGATGAGGACAGGACATGCGAACGGAATGCGATGGATCCCAGGGAAGCGTGCAGTAGCGCATGTCGAAGCGTGAAAAACGCGAGAATGCGAAATACGCAAAATGTGCGAAAATGCGAAATGCGCGGGATACGCGAGTGTGCGAATTGTGAACTATGTGGGAACGCGAGATGTGCATAATTCGCGAGATGCGCAAAAACGTGAGGAATCTGAAACGTGAATTGCGCGAGATGCGAAATGCGCAAAAGACGTGATATATGCGAAATGCGAAACGCGCGAAAATGCGAAAAGCGCGAAAATGCGAAAAGCGCGAAAATCGCGAAAATGCGAAAAGCGCGAAAATGCGAAAAGCGCGAAAATGCGAAAAGCGCGAAAATGCGAAAAGCGCGAAAATGCGAAAAGCGCGAAAATGCGAAAAGCGCGAAAATGCGAAAAGCGCGAAAATGCGAAAAGCGCGAAAATGCGAAAAGCGCGAAAATGCGAAAAGCGCGAAAATGCGAAAAGCGCGAAAATGCGAAAAGCGCGAAACGCCAAAACGCGAAAATCGCGAAGGTTGTCACACTTCAACAGGTCCAGTATAAGGTCTTGCTATATGGTCTGTACGTGCCCGTAGAGACTTGAGTCTCTACAACGCGACTTCTGTTTCTTCAACGCTGGAGCCTGAAATTGCTGCACCTGTTCAGATGTCAATGAAGGCGCTGTAGATGTAAATGTGGTTGCATCATCATGGAACATGGATGTGGCATCGCGTGAACGCTTTGCAGCGCTGGACGTTGTAGAGAGAGTCGGCTGAGAGGGAGTAGCAGGCGTGGAAGGCATGGGTAGTGGGCAGGGCCTAGTAGGTGCGGGAGAAGCTGAAGACATGATGATGTCATCGCTTGTGCCAGTGATAGAAGGCGCGACGTTGTCGCTAGATGCACTGGCCTCATCGCTTGTGCCAGCGACAGCGCTCATGGAGCTAGTAGATGCAGGAGGGTGAGCCCCTGCGGCATCCAAGTCAGCCTCATAGTTGGTGGGAGGCACTGGAACATCAGTGGCTCGGAAAGCTGCTGCCCCTCGTGCGCCACCAGCAGGCAAAATGTCCTGCATCCGTTCGAGGTATATCCATCCAGAGTTTCGGAAAGCGCACATTGCAGAATTGGACTGAAAATACCGCATTATTAGTACAATAGCATGTCATTAGTAGGACATGTAATGACATACCTTTTGCTGGACATACGCGTCAAACACGGCTGCTGCTGCTCCCTCCTGGATGTTTGCACCATACTCAGGGTGCCACTGATTAATTCCGGACTGCTTACAATACTTGTCGATAGCATAGTAGATGTGTTTCAACTAAACATTCATTAGCTGATATCAATGATCGATAACATAATGCAACGTACTGATGTCCATTTTGTCTGGCACATTTTGCCAGTCTTCTGTGGGCCTTGTAATCTCTTGGGTGCGATAGCCTTTGCTGCGCCATTGAATGTCGACATCTTGAAGTTGCCTCCTTCTGCACACTCTGACCGATGCTCATAAAGGTAATCGACTAGTGCAGTCACTTCAGGTTCAGTCCAGAATGCCTTTTCTTTTTCTTGAGCCATGAGAACAGTGGTATATTGTGCAGCAAGAGCTGTCAGAGATATGACACTGGTTAAGAGATGTCTGTGATGGGCAAGGTGAACACCCTTGCGATTATCGATGCGATAACGAGACCCCATGGTCATAGTATGATACAAGCAAGGTTCAAGGTCAGCCCCTTGGGGTGTGCCATGCCGACCATGCCTGCCGACTGCAAATTGATTCAACATGACTTCACATTGGTTTCCGAACTAGCTCCTAGTCTACAGGCTGACTAAGCTATGGAAAGGGCCGACAGGGCCCTCAGTGCATAGCTCCTGCCCTTGGGACCCCTAGTCCACCGTCAGGGGCTACTTCCATATCCAAGATTTTTTGCATCGACCAAGCCATTCGGCACACCGTTGGCGCCCGTATGTCTGAAGTACCTTCTCACAGTCTTCGTGATAGTTGGCCTCCCAGCTGGGGATGCATTTAACTTCTTGTTGGACTTAGCTTCTTATCCGAATTTAGTAGGAATTTTACTCTGCCATTGCGCATTATGTGATTAACAAGTCGCAGGTGTTTGGTGCCGCAACCGCCGTAGGATTGTGGGTTCTTCGAAGGCGGCGTAGGCTTGCTGGCCTTGCACATTCAAAGTATTGTGCGAGGAATATCTACGTTTTTCTTTCCCTCTTCAGTGCGATATTTCTCCTCATAATGCCATGGTATTGTCCCTCCGAATCAATGTCTTGTGGCAAAACTGATTTATTTGACAAGGGTACCACCGGAACCTGGTCACGGCGACATGTCTTTCTGGTACGCAACGTAAGTCTAATGTTGTTGCATTTTTGGATCTACATCTGATCACATCCATTCAGTTACTGTGTGGTGGGCCTTGGTATCCTTGCGGTGTGTACATCACTTACAGCACGATTCCATATAAAACTTACCCTTTATAGTTGTGCGGATTCTATTACTGGCTGTGGATCGTTGTCTTGCCACGCCTAGGGGGGTATACCGTCGTGGAGGAAGTAGAACGGTTGGAGGATGGTGCATTGACCGCACGGTTAACACGCAAATACCACTTTTCAGTTTCGGACACTGATAACGGAGAGCGACAACCACTCATTGCTAGTACTTGATAGGCTTAAATATGTTGGAATAGCAAGCGCGCGCTCGCAGTCGAGGCGTGTCATTTGTTTCGTTCATTATGTTTCAGCAAACTCGTATGTTTCTATTGTCCGCTCTTGTTATTTACTTTTCTATCGTACTTACAGAATCTATTGATCTCATGGGCCAGCGCCCTATATCCTTTGTTTCAAGTCTCAGATACTTATTCGTTCGCACAAGATCATTTAGTCTATTTAATTAGCTATGGACTCAGACTGCCACCTCAGACGTTTGCCTTTGCGCGCACGACTGAGGTGAGATACTTTACAATTTCCGTTTGTTTACCTTTACTTATTCCGAGCAGTGTCTGTTTGTTCCAGGTGAATACAAAGATGTTTGCCTTCGCGCGCACGACTGAGAGTGTCTGTTTGTTCCGGACCCGCGTGAACTTGTATTCATTCTTTTAGAATATTTGTAGTAAGACTCCTTGTAATGTTATGCTAAAGCTCAGGATTCTTGTACCAGTATCACACGAGTGCATGGCCCCCAGTGCAAAGGCACTTCCACACCAAACCAGCGTAGACTAGTGTTGGAATCGAGCAAGTGCGCCCGCAGTCGAGGCGCTTAGACACTCGAGTTCACTGATTGGTTCAACCCAATTGATCCGTATGTTCTCCATTGTACGATCTTGTTATTTACCTTTGCCTTGTACTCACTGAAGTCCATTGATTGCATGGACCAGTGCTTTTTATCTATTGTCGTTGTTTCACGTACTCATTCGTTCACAAGAGCATCCGTACTATTTAGATAGCTACAGATTCATACTGTCACCTCAGACGTTTGCCTTCGCGCGCAACGACTGAGGTGAGATACTTATAGTTCCATACATTCACCTTTTACTTACTTCTAGTACAGTGTATATTGTTCCAGGTGAATATATTAGACGTTTGCCTTCGCGCGCAACGACTGAGTGTATATTGTTCCAGTTCCAGACACGCGCGACTGTATTAATCTAATAGGTTATGAGCCCTGCGCTCTAAAGCTTATACGTCTCACCTTTCCCTGCCAAATCGATCCATTTCTTTGCGATGTCTATTGCCGTTCCGGTTACAATGGACACTCTCCCGTCCAATGTACCAAAGCTTGACTTAAAGGGCTCTAACTGGGCTATCTTCTCGTTGCGTTTCCAAGTCGCTGTCGAGGCCAAGGAATTGTGGAAGTATTTCGACGGATCTTGCCCCCATCCCACTTCGCCCACAACTGCGTCAGAAGTCACCATTGCCGAGAAATGGCAAAAGAACGAAAACCTCGCGAAACATTTGCTTACCCAACGAATTCCTGATTCTACGGCTCTTCGAGTTCGAAATCTCGCTGATGTAGCAACTATGTGGGCAGAAATTGTTCGTGAATATACTGAAAAAGGCGCATATGCGCAAACTGACCTTCGAACAAAATTCCTCGAATCGAAGTGTACCACTGGAGGTGATGTGCGTCAGTTCCTCGACGAGCTACGCACAAAACGAGACGAACTAGCTGCAGTTGGCGTCAGTATCAGAGAGAAAGATTATCAATCCACAATCATACAATCCCTCCCAAATCATCTCGCTATTTTCGCATCCGGGCAACTCGCAACCGCTCGATTATATAGCCCTACCAAGACAATTGACCCTGATATTCTGATCTCCCTCATCATCGAGGAGTCAGAATGACGCAATAGCCGAGAAGGACGATCCCCACGTAACACCAATACCAAGTCTGGTAATGGAGACCAAGCCATGGGCGTAACAGAAACAGCTCCTCGTGGAAGAGGAGGCGGACGTTTCAGAGGACGTGGCTCTAATGTTAGGAAGCAAGGAAGGCCGCGCCCTCCATGCTGGAATTGCGGATCACGAGAACACTTCAAGGCAACTTGCCCTGAACCGGACAAGTCAGCCGGAAACCGTGTCAACACAACAGGAGGATCTGCTAATGTAGCAGCAGATGATGACGACGAAGATGATGGGGTGTTCGTCGTCGAATACACCACAGACTCGGACTCTGTGTGTTCCATTCCCGATCTCCTTTCGACGGAATCTTCTGACGGTGATGCTGATGAACGGTTGAACCTTGTCATCAGTGATGATGACTGGTTTTCAGAAATGGACGATAATGACGTACCATCAATGAGTGATTGGGAAACTGACATGCCAGTCCCTAGCAGTGGAAGCGACACTGACTCATCTATCGAGATCGCCGCCGAAGTCATGAAGGACCACAGTAACAGCACCACCGTAGAGCTCTACGACTCTGGGACGATGAAACACATCTCCCCATACCGCAACCAATTCAGAACCTTGACACCCATCCTGCCGAAAACGTTCGCTGCTGCTAACAAACAACGTTTTGATGCAACTGCTGTTGGAGAACTCGTTATTGAAGTACCAAATGGTATCAATATTTCCAAGTTGACACTCACCGAAGTTCTTTACTCTCCCGCTGTCAGTTATACCCTTGTTTCAATCGGCCGTCTCGACAAGCTCGGGTACTCCATCACCTTCGCTGATGGCACCTGTACCATTCGAGACCCCAAAGACGACGTTGTAGGACAAATTCCTAAGTCTGGGCGGGGATTATATCGCGTTGTTCACCCATCCGATGGTCACAGTGCAAACGCGGCGGTAGAAACCATCACCATAATGGAACTCCATAAACGAATGGGGCACATTGCACCATCCGCTGCACGCCGTCTCGCTGAGAACGGGCTCATCTCTGGTATCAAAGTCGACCTATCCTCCGGAGAACCCACCTTTTGCGAATCCTGCGTATATGCAAAAGCTACGCGAAAACCCATAGCTAAGGTCCGGGAAGGAGAGCGTGCCAAAGAATTTGCAGATGAAGTCCATACTGACTTGTGGGGACCCGCGCCAGTTGCTACTCTAGGGGGCCGAAGCTACTACATCAGCTTCACTGATGATAAGACGAGACTCACTTACCTACATCTTCTACGCCGCAAGAGTGAAGCCCTCAGCGTGTATCGAGACTTCGAAGCCTGGTGCCGAAACCAGCACAACGCCAATGTCAAAGTGCTTCACTCTGACCGTGGCGGTGAATACCTGGGAAAGGAATTCAGTATGCACCTCAAGGCTGCTGGGACCGAACACAAACTTACTGTGCATGACACTCCCCAACATAACGGAGTAGCAGAACGCCTCAACCGAACTCTACTCGAAAAAGTGCGCGCCATGTTGCATGATAGTGGCCTACCACGTGCTCTCTGGGGAGAAGCTGTGCGTCACGCAGTATGGTTGAAGAACAGGACACCAACGAAAGCCCTTGATGGCACCACACCAATAGAGGTGGCCACAGGAAAGAAGCCAGATCTGAAAAATATCAGACCATGGGGCTCCAAAATCTGGGTACGGATTGAAGGAGGTACCAAGCTAGGAGGACGTGTTGAGGAAGGTTATTGGATCGGAGTCGATGATGGAAGTACAAACGGATGTAGAGTTTATTGGCCTTTAAAAAGGTCAGTAACTGTCGAACGGAATGTGTACTGGGACCCCGCAGAGATTGCGACGACACCTCGCGAGGGGGAGGAAGAAGATCAGAGTCCAAACGCGATGATATTGTCGCAAACTCACCCACCTCCTGATCCCATTACACCAGCTACAGCGCCCCAAACTCCACGAACCATTCCAAAATCTAAAATCCCTGTTTTACCAACATCACCAGCACTTGAAACAGTCGCTAAACGAGTCAGAAAACCAAGTCAACGGGTACTCAATATAATCAATGCAACAGGCACCGTACCAAAGGGTATTCAGCTAGCTAAAGTCCCCCCCCAAATTGCTGAAGAAGCAGTCATTGAGGGGGAGAAAGCTGCAGAACAGTTAATGGCAATCCTTGAAGATTCGGACGACGAACTTTGCTCGTTCGATTGTGCGCTTGCAATCGGAGAAAGAATTGCTGAAGCAGAGGCTCTCGAGCCTAGTTCTCTAGCCGAAGCAATGCGCCGGCCAGACTGGGCGCAATGGGAGGGAGGCATAAGGGAAGAATTGGCCACTTTGAAAGCGGCTGGAACTTGGGAACTTGCAGACCTACCTGCAGGAGCCAATCTTGTAGGCTCAAAGTGGGTCTTCCGCGCAAAGAAAGACGCAGCAGGCAATGTGATACGCCACAAAGCCCACCTTGTTGCTCAAGGCTACTCCCAAGTCCCCGGTGTCGATTTCTTCGACACATATGCACCTGTTGCAAATCTATCCTCTATTAGGATGGTCCTGGCATTATGCGCGCACCTGAATCTAGAACTTCATCAAATTGATATCAAAGGAGCTTATCTAAACGGTAAACTCACCGAAAATGAAGTTATTTACATGCGCCAACCCCCAGGTTTCGAATCTGCCGAGCACCCAACCCAAGTCTGTCGTCTCCGCAAAACTTTGTATGGATTGAAACAAAGCGGGAGGCGCTGGTACCAATGACTCGTGGAGATCTTGGTGGGAAAACTTGATTTCACACAATGCGCTGTGGACCAAGCAGTGTTCTATAGGAGGAAAAAGGCCGAAGAACACACCATTATTGTTGTGCACGTCGATGACTGCACACTTGCAGCTAAGTCGGTAGCTGAGATAAGCGAACTAAAGAACGAGATTAGGAAAAACGTGGAAATTACTGACCTTGGAGAACTTCACTGGTTACTCGGCATCGAGGTCACACGGAATCGTGACCAACGTACCATTTCCTTATCACAACGCTCATACATCGACTCTATTATTCGTCGCTTCAGTTTCAACGATCTTAAACCCGTCTCAAATCCCATGGAGCCTAGCGCTAGGCTTCATTCTGGTCAATCTCCCTCAACAGGCGCTGAATTTGCAGCCATGCGACACATTCCTTACCGAGAAGCGATCGGTTCACTCATGTACGCATCGCTTGGAACACGGCCAGATATCTCTTACGCGGTAACAACTGTTTCACGTTTCTCTGGAAACCCAGGGATGGTCCACTGGGACGCCGTTCGACGAATTTACCGTTACCTTCTAGGAACCAAAGATTTAAAGTTGACATATGGAGGAGTAGAAGGAACATTGGTTGGATATGCGGATGCAGACAGTAGCATGGCAGAAGATAGAAAAGCTATCTCAGGGTATGCTTTTCTCATTGACGGTGGAGCCGTTTCCTGGTCTTCAAAACGACAAGATATTATCTCTCTTTCAACCACAGAAAGTGAATACGTAGCAGCCACTCACGCAACAAAAGAGGCGTTATGGCTCCGATCACTCATCGGAGAGTTATTTACTCCCATTACCGAGCCCACCACCCTCTTTTCTGATAATCAGTCCGCTATTGTGCTCGCCAAAGATCATCAATACCACGCTCGAACCAAGCATATCGATATTCGTTTTCACTTCATTCACTGGGTTGTTGATAACAATAAACTTCGACTCATTTATTGTCCCACTGCAGACATGATCGCCGATACCCTGACTAAGGCATTACCATCGCCAAAAGTCAAACATTTTGCCATAGAACTCGGACTGCGTTCGACTTGAGGGGGAGTGTTGGAATCGAGCAAGTGTGCCCGCAGTCGAGGCGCTTAGACACTCGAGTTCACTGATTGGTTCAACCCAATTGATCCGTATGTTCTCCATTGTACGATCTTGTTATTTACCTTTGCCTTGTACTCACTGAAGTCCATTGATTGCATGGACCAGTGCTTTTTATCTATTGTCGTTGTTTCACGTACTCATTCGTTCACAAGAGCATCCGTACTATTTAGATAGCTACAGATTCATACTGTCACCTCAGACGTTTGCCTTCGCGCGCAACGACTGAGGTGAGATACTTATAGTTCCATACATTCACCTTTTACTTACTTCTAGTACAGTGTATATTGTTCCAGGTGAATATATTAGACGTTTGCCTTCGCGCGCAACGACTGAGTGTATATTGTTCCAGTTCCAGACACGCGCGACTGTATTAATCTAATAACTAGAGCTTGATGTATTGTGAGTTTGTCCATATATATGAGTTACTTTCTTTTATGTGTTCCTTGCAACGTAGGCCATGGCTATAGTCTGTCTCCCTTAGACAGAAACAACCAACACACGTACCCTACTATTTAGGTATTTCATTCCTGCTTGTTCCCTCTGCAAAAGTGAGCTATGACTTGAAGACTCACTCCCAACAGTATAGCGGGAACGTCAAGTATATCGCACAGACCAAAAGACTGGAACAGACCTTCAGCGATGTTAGCCCCCCAAAGGAGAAGGAATAAGCAAGGAGAAGGAGAATAGAAAAACGGAAAAAGAGAAGCATAGTCACCATGTGACACTATCATCACGCCTTAAGACGGCGTCATTGTCCAAGCGCGAGCACGGACCGTTGCATAGCATCGACATACCAGGGACATAGCACATACAAATAGAGTAGCACATGTACCGTACGTAGTGTCCACCGTGACCATACTAGGGCCTCGCCCCAGAGGACAATAAGCAAGGATTGAAAAAAAAATAGCGGGAACGTCACTTGGAACGGACTTCAAGTCATCTGGCAATATTAACTTCAAGCGGTTCTTTTAGACAGATTATATTTACTTAGACTATCTGCTGCTGCCGAGTACTTGATCCCCAGGAAGTTCCCAGGATAATTTGATCAAACAGGATTGGAACCCAGCCTCTTCGTAAGTCCTGTGCACGTGGCTGCTGCGGTGTTACTTAGGTTTGAACGTTTGAACCACGTTGCAAGCATGCGTATACATGTACAGTTACAGTTTCGATATCAAGGTTTTCATCAGTGAAACGTTCCGCTAGGTTCGAGGTGAAATTATCACCATGCCAAGTATTTCCTATCAAAATCTGCGCCAGAGTCAGTCTGACTGATATCCAGTGCCCCAAGCACCAAATCACGTCATAGAATGGGAACTTGAGCATAGTAAGACTCGAGTTGATGATGCCCATATGACAGCCATGATTTCATCGTCATGCCAAGCAAAACCCGTGTCAGACTGATATCCAGCGCTTCGAGCACCAATTCACGTTACAACTAATTAATGGAATGGGGACTTCAGCTGATGATCACAGTCCATGTCATTCCCGAGCACATTCTTAATCTTGCATGATTCTCAGCCAGAAATATCATTTCCTCCTTCCATCTCCATCAAATGGATTCGAAATACTCTGCTGACGCTGTCGCAGCCGCTAGAAGTCTCCAAGTCTTTACGGTGAATTTCCTCCAGACAAAATGCAAATGACCTCTGATGAAGTCCATTACTTCTAGTCCATATACAGTATGTGTTACTTCGTCAGCAAACTGCATCTGCTAAGGAACAATCCAGCGTCGATGGCTACATTTTGGGTATTACCATCCCCATCTTCTCGCTCTAGTATTCATCTTGGTCATTTGGTTCCTATCCAGGTATACGACTATGTCTGCTCAATCCATGAGGAGGTGACAAAGATCATTTACAAGATCAACTTTCTATCCTCACAATGCACCGTTTTAAGGGAGTATTTTTGCTTTGTTCCCACTGGAACAGAGTCAAATTTTTGTACGTTGTGACACGATATGTCCCTTTCTTTCTTTTTATTGCACACTTGTATTGTACGTCTTTGGTCCTAATGGGTCTAAGATACCATACTGACAAACTGTTGCCAGTGAATTTCGTCCCAGACGAGACTTCCGATGTACGTTGGCTCGCAATAGATAAGAGCCCTACTTACTTGAAGGCCAATCTAGTCATGCCAATTTGTCAATAACATTTGCTCAAGTGCATCAAACTACACGTCGTGGTTACCAGTTGCTAACCTTTCCCTTCTACAGCTTTCAGCCTGGTATCCATCGTCTGCTCAGAATGTAATTGCTCTATTATCTTTATCACGAGTGCAGAGTTTTGATTCCTCCAGGTTTCTTCATCCTCAGGACTTACGCACTATGGAATAACAATAAGGTTGTTTTGGCAGCTATGCTATTAACCTTTGCAGTGAGTTATGTGTGATATCACGGCTTTCTAATGCAAAAACAACATCAGGCTGTAATTGTGGGGTCCATGGTTGCCCTCTTTTCCGCCACTGCAACTGCGCCATGTATGAATAACTCCCCTTGCCTGTCTGGAAATTTTGACCTAGTTTTCGTTTCACAGTCGAGACCAGTTCAATTCCAGGTATCACAGGCTGTTATCAGTCCTCAGGAAGTGTCAGGCTTTTTGTCCCTTTCCTTCTTTTGTTTGGATTAGAATTGAGTGCGTCAAAGAGAATTCATTCATAAATGCCTTTTGACTCATGCTTGATACAGTGCTGATTTCTCTCACACTCACATGCGCCGTACGAAATTGGTGTACAACTGACAGCCGTTTGTATGTTGTTATATTGAAACATAATCTACTTTATTATGCATGCGGTCTATGTAAGTAAGAGCGTAAAGTGGTCAATCCTTGCTCACCATTCCCATAGTTTTCTCGACTGTGAACGTTCTGACATCGCTGCTACTTGATGTATGTCATCTATCTGCTAAAAGATTTCCTTGCAGTTGAAATTTTATGCAGTACGCATATAGTGGCATGTTCCAAGAGTATGTCTCTGTCAAGGTTATATGGCAAGCAACGCTTACTTACAACGCCAATCATATGTGTTTAGTTTCCAATTTATCATTCATGCCATGCTCGCCACTCGAATGCACCTTCATATGTGGCATGCCGACCGCAATCGTGATTGTAATACCTTGGATTCAATTTCTCTCACCCAGTTCGCACCTGCACCCTATATCGAGCAAGCCTAACTCACAGAGCGGAAAGAAGGGAAGATTGTGATTGACTGCTCCAGTGCGTTCACCTGGCGAGATTGGATCCTCACTTACGATGTTGTGATGGAGAGACTCGTGCATGCGGCCGAAGTGTCTCCTGGAGTGCCACAGACGATTCTCGTTGAATGGACCGCTACGCCACTTGTACTTCACATATGATCGCTCTTTTTTCTCCTAACTTGATACTCCTATTCTGTCAAGAGTGCGTTGTTGTAGAGACATTCGAGCGATATTTCCAAGAGAAGAGAAGAAGAAAACAGCAAACGTAGTACACGGACATCTTTTATTGTAATTCCGTCCGATACAGCGTAAAAATATTGACAGTAGGTTTTCAAACCAACTCCAAGAGAAACAGATTTTGACTCTGTTGTGGTAACTACATTGCTAAGACTAGTTAGATGAATCTCCGAGGACATTATCTATGAGTGAATGTCAAGGTGTATTCCAATAGAAAAAAAACCTTAGCATGGCCAGGTTTCGAACCAGGTCCAAGAGAAACAGATTCTATTGTGGTAACCAAATGGGTAAGACCCTGTTGTTCGGAACAGTTAGATAATTAAATCCTCTGAGGACACTATCCATGAGTGAATGTCGTGTTCCGACAGGGAAAAAGTATTGTCGGCAGGTTTCGAACTTGCTTAATCCATGAGAAACAGATTTTGATTCTGTTGTAGTAACTACATGGCTAAGGTCAACTGGACCAGCTGCTGAGGAAACCATACATGAGTGAATGTCAAGGTGTGTTCCGATAAACAAAAAAATTGTCATTGGTAGATTTGGAGTCTGCGCAGGCTAAGAGAAATATATTTCGACTCTGTTAACCACTGAGCTAACACCATTGGAAATGAACTCTCGACGAACCGTCCATGGGAGAACCATGAAGGCATGAAAACTGCGTCGTCAGCAGGTTCGACAGACTTTGATTCTGTCGTGTGACCACACAGCTGAGACCATTTAAGATGGACCTCCAAGGAAATCATCCATGAGTAAATCTTCAAGGCCACCGTGTTCCGATAGAACAAAAGTTATCGTGTGTAGGTTTCGAACCTTCACTGGCAAAGTCACAGGCAGATTTGCATTCTGTACATGGGATACTCACGCGCTGTCAGCAGGTTTCGAACCTACGTGACCCAAGTGAAACAAATTTTGGACTATGTTGTGATCCCCACTTGGCTAAGACTCGTTAAGATGAACGTCCAACGAACTCATCCGTGACTGGATATCGAGGTGTGTTCCAATAGAAAAACCTTCGTCGTCGGGTTGTTGCATTCCAAGTGTGACAGATTTTTATTCTGTTGTAGAAACCACCTAGTACCAGTTAAGAAGGACTTCCCAGGAAGCCATCCATGAATGAATCTTTAAGGCCGCCATGTTCCGATAAAAAGGCAACGTTGTCACCGGCATGTTTCGAACCTGCACTGGTACAGTGCAAGCGACAGATTTAGATTCTGTTGTGGGCACCATTTTAGCCAGAACAAAGTTAAGATGAGATTCCGAGGAAACTATCCATGAGTGAATCTTCAAGCCGTATTCTGATGGAAAAAACAACCCTATAGGAAGGTTTCGAACCTGCGCCATCCAAGAGAAACAGATTTTGATTCTGTTGTGATCACCAGTTGGGTAAGACCAGTTAAGATGAGCCTCCGGCGAAATCATCCATGAGTGAAGGTGAAGGTGGTTTTCGATAGGAATTCTTTCGCTAGCATATTTCGAACTTGCGCAATCCAAGAGAAACATATTTTGATTATGTCGTGATAACCACTTGGCTAAGACCATTTATATAAGGCGAACATCCGACGAAATGGTCGATGAATGAATATGGGGTGTGTTGTGATAGAAAGAAAAACTTTCATCCGCAGATTTCGCACCTGTGCAGTCCAATAGAAACCGATTTTCATTCTGTTGTGGTTACCACTTCGGCCAGGATACTTTTCAAGTTGAGATGAACCCCCAAAGACATCGTCAAAATCCCAAATATTTCTTTAGCAAAGACACTGATGACATTGGCATGATAGATCAGTCTGCTTGACGCGTTTGATTGAAAACACTCACCGCCCCATAGAGGATCAGTCTCACCCATAAGGATTCGTTGGTAATTGGTGGTTGTTCGTCGTCATAGAACGATTTCCAGACTATCTATGATTTTTGTAGCACCGCTGTAAGCCTTCCTCCAAATGCAGGTACAAAGCTCATTCTTTCGGTGAGGACTGATCCTCTGGTAGACCACAGGGAGTCTGAGTAGGAAATAGGTGCGAGATGGTGTGTGTTTGAAGCCGTTCAGAGGCCCACAAAACTCGAAACTGATTTACATAAATGAATTTTCAATAGTTGTCAACATTTTTTTGAGCCGCCACAAACACGTGAGTCAAGACTTTTGGAATAGAGGGTTCAACTGGTTCAAGGTACATCATGATCACCGCTGACAGCGCTCAGCCTTCCGAATACGAGTGACTCAGTGCTTACTACTTTGTACTACTAACCACTAGTTGGCAGAAGTTCTTTATGGCCTCTTCGGTTTTAGAACCGGAACTGCGAGCTACCGTAAGTATTACAAGTACTGCATCAGCTGCATTGAGGTTGGTCTCACGACGTACTGCGCGAGGACGCTGCTGGTGATTGTGCTATAATCATGGTAGCTGATGACTACCGGGCACTCCAACTCCTGTGGGTGTTTGAACATATGATACAGCTCTGAGTACCAGTCCTATCAACCTACCATCGGTAAACTCATGACCAGCATCGGCAACATCCTGGACTCCGAAGTCTTCGCTCAAAGCGAGGATGCGCAAGATGAAGGAAATACTGTGTCAGCACTGGCAGCGGGAGCACCAATAGAGAAGGCAACGTCACTGATTCACTTGTTTCCAACAGATACTCACATTGTCTGCAGAGCAATCCATTGGGTTATAAGGTTACATTACTGTCTTCTATTATGCTCAACGTCGGACAAATGCTCGGCGCAGGAATATATTCCGTCCCAGGCGTCATACTGAATTCCGTTGGCTCGATCGGCCTGCTCTTCGTCTTCTGGCTATTGGCTCCTTTATTTGCACTCGGAGGTCTCATGGTCTACAGCGAATACGCGAGTATGTTCCCAAAGAGATCTGGGGCAGAAGTCGTATACTTGGAGCAAGCATATCCCCGTCCACGGTTTTTGGTCCCAGTCATGTTTGCTGTATCTTCAGTCCTTCTGTCGTGCGTACTGCGGCTTGCATGTTGAATGAGATATTCATAGGATTGCTTCTACGCTGATCAGTTTTAGCGCGACAAATTCTATTGTATTTGCGCAATATGCACTTACAATCTTCGATGTCCCCATCACTCCTGCAAGCCAAACCATTATTGCTGTAGCAGTCTGTGCTGTTGGCATGGCTCGTGAGTTTATTATATTTCTTGCGCTTAGGTATAATCCAGAACTTAACCGCGCAGTTGTCGCCCTGTCAACGAAATGGTCTTTAAGAGCCGTGAACTTTCTTACCGGATTGAAGGTCCTTTCTCTTGTCTTGTGAGCGCATTGTTCACCATCCATTATTTACTGACCGATTGTCCTTTTAGCTTGGTCTTCACGGGCGCCCTCGTACTTGCTGGTTTCACTCGCATCCGTGATCCATATGCCAATTTTCGGTCCCCCTTCAGCGGTAGTACGGCCAATCCGAATTCTTTGGCTACTGCCCTGGTCAAGACTAATTATGCATTCGCTGGTTGGCACAACGCATTTAATGTCATTGGGGAAGTCCATACACGTGATCCTGTCCGCACAGTACGCAAAGCTGGCTTACTTTCACTGCTTTTACTCGCCTGTCTTTTTTTCTTTGCCAATGTCGCTTACGTGGCAGCAGTACCAAAGGACGAGATAAGCAATTCTGGGCAGCTCATCGCGGCTTTATTTTTCCAACATGTATTCGGAGAGGGCTTCGCAGCCAAATCCTTGCCAATCATGGTTGCTTTAAGTTGTTTTGGAAACATCGTGTGTGATGATTGTATTTCGCGTGCCCGAGTTACTCACAAAATATATTTCTAGATCGCTGTGGTGAGCAAATCATTTGGAAACTGTTCTTCGTAATTTAAAAGTCATATTATGCCAGACTGTTGGTCAGACACGTGTATTGCGTGAGATAGCCCGTCAGGGGCTACTTCCATATCCAAGATTTTTTGCATCGACCAAGCCATTCGGCACACCATTGGCACCCGTGTGTCTGAAGTACCTTCTCACAGTCCTCGTGATTGTCGGCCTCCCAGCTCGGGATGCATTCAACTTCTTGTTGGACTTGTCTTCTTATCCGAATTTAGTAGAAATTTTACTTCACCGTTGCGTTTTGTGTGATTAACAAGTCATAGGTATTCAATGCTGCAACTGCCATAGGATTGTGGCTTCTTCGAGGGCGGCGAAGGCTTGCTGGCCTTGCACCTATGAAGTATCGTGCGAGGAATATTTATGTTTCTCTTTATCTTCTCAGCGCAATATTTCTTCTCATAATGCCCTGGTATTGTCCCTCCGAATCAATGTCTTGTATCAGAACTGATTTATTCAACAAGGGTACCACCAGAGCCTGGTCATGGTGACGTGTCTTTTTGGCATGCAACGTAAGTCTAGTGTTGTTGTATTTGTTGGCCTAAATCTAACCACATCCATTCAGTTACTGTGTGGTGGGACTTGGTATCCTTGTGGTGTGTACATCACTTACAGTGCGACTCCACATAAAACTTACCCTTTATAGTTGTGTGGATTCTATTACTGGCTATGGATCGTTGTCTTGCCACGTCTAGGGGGATATACCATTGTGGAGGAGGTAGAACAATTGGAGGGTGGTGCATTGACTGCACAGTTGACACGTAAATACCATTCTTCGGTTGTGGACATTGATACTGGAGAGCAACAACCACTCATTGGTGATACTTGATGGGTTTTTATGATTATAGTAAGACTCCTTATAGTGTGATGCTAAAGCTCATGATCCTTGTATCAGTATCAGATGAGTGTGTGGTACCTGGTGCAAAAGGCAATTCCACAACAAACCTAGCTTTAGACTAGAGTATAATTAATGTATTATAAGTTTGTATACATGGGTTGCTTTCTTCTATGTGTTTCTCCTCAACCAACACATGCACCTTATTTGGGCACTAGCCCATGTCCTGTTGTGCCTCTAGCATGGGAAGCCAAATGGAGCCTTTTGCTTGGACCAGCAACCATGAAAGGTGCACTCCTCTGTAAGCTGAATGCTTACAACATACACTTACCTTATCACATCATGTGAACTTTCTCCATATAAACACACTGCTTTGTACCATGATATGCAGACTTGAGTCTCCTACCTACCATCACCTACACATATGTATAATGCTCAAGAAATCTACAGTTTCATCCTGTTATTTCCCACCCAATTCATTTAGTGTTCTTTGGCATCTTCACAACAAGGTTCCGTTTTTTTTAACAGGAATGAAACTTGTTGATTCCTCTGTGCTTGATGGTTTCATACCTGCCTGATATCTGACCCACCAAACTGCCTTCCTTGCAAGTGTTACAGTATACATAAGCCCCTATATTCTTTTCTATTATCTTACCTTGTATTACACTACAACCACAGTCATGCCATCAATAGGTGACATTGTCTTGTACTATGTTTAGCTTCCTGACTCATTTCATCTTTGACTCATTGCATCCATTTCTAAAACTGGCAAGTACTTGTAGTCTTACTTACTCATACTTGCCCTAAATCTCCTTCCCATTTATTATAAATATGTGTCCTTGTACTATGTTCCTTACTTGAATCTTACTATGTTTTACCTAATACTCAATATTCCTTCGCTTAAGCCCCCCAAGCTTAAGTCATCAGAACCCTTGATTCTAACTTTGAGCACTCCCCATCATTAGTCTGAACCCTTGACATTCTGTGATAGACTTCACTGTCATTACAGTCTTATAGATAACCTCCAACTGACAATAGTTCTCTTTTGGACTTTGGTTGTTAAGAACTATCCTAGTTCATAACAAAAGATTTAAGTCTCTACCAACCGTCACCATCTGTGACGACTAGACAGTAAGCCCAGGATGAGTTCTTGGCAAAGAACATATTGGTGGGAAAGAGATCCTACTGTACCTGATCCTGAACTGGAAGAACCAGACAAAGAAGAAGAATATCATGCAGGCCCCAGACCCTGATATAGTAGAAGGTGAGCCCCACCTTGTACCCACTGATATTGAAGATAGTTTAAGTTCTAGCTCAACATCTTCCAATGAATTCCCCAAAGAAAGACCACCCAGACAACTCTCCACCCACCCCAGTCTTAGAATGTCTACCAGAGATGTTGAACTATGGGCAGGTGCCCCCGCCACCTTTGATGGCAGTATCAAGAAAGCCATGTGCTGGCTATACTCCATTAAGGCGTACTTTGCCATCAATGTGTCTATCTACAACACCGAGGATAAGAAGGTCATAACTGCCCTTGCCTATATGACTGAAGGAACTGCCAGTTCCTGGGCATCCACATACTACCAAAAATGTAATGGGAGAACCTCGAAGTATGGCACATTTGATGAATTCGAAACTGCATTTAAAGAAATGTTTATCCCTGTTGATGCAAGCATTGTTGCTCTCAACAAGATCAATGAGCTCAAGCAAAAGGCAGATCTTACTTCCTATGTCGCTGACATCTGTTCCCTCACCACCATTGCCAACATCAAAGAATCCCACATCCTTACCCATTTGTTCAACTTGGGATTGCAACCTAGTCTTGTCCGAGCAATCCATTCGATGGAAAACATCCCTAACAACTTTGACAAGTACATTATGGCCGTCATGAAGATTAACAGCAATATTAACCAAGGTATTACTACCATCGCCCTCACCTCCAGCAAGCACTATCACATCTGAAGGGGTAGCCAAACTTTTCTTCAAACATGTTTACTGATGATTTGGACTCTATGATAAGATCATCTCAGATCAAGGACCACAGTTCATATTGAAATTCTCTCATGCCCTCACCAAACTCCTCAATTACACCATCGCACCCTCTACCACTTATCATCCTCAGACTGATGGACAAACTGAACACCTTAATCAAGAATTGGAAACTTACCTCTGGATCTACTGCCAAACTAACCCTGAAACATGGGCCGAGCATCTTTCCCTTGCAGAATTTGTCCATAATCACCAAAAGCACAACTCTCACAATGTCTCTCCATTCTATCTCATGATGGGATATAACCCCAAATCACTGCCTCATTCCCTTGTTTTATCCTCTGTCCTTGCTGCTGAAGAACAACTATGCCTCCTACAGAAAGCTAGAGAAGAAGCCATTACCTGCCATAACATCACCATGCAAAGGATGGCAGAACATCACCATGGAATGAAATATATGCAATGGAAAGTCAGTGATAAGGTTTGGTTATCAGCAAAGAACCTTATCGTTCCCATTCCAAAGAAGAAGCTCAAACTGAAATGATATGGACCATTCCCAATCAAAGCTGTACTTAGCACAATCACATTCACACTCCAATTTCCTGAACAATGGTGAATCCACCCCATGTTTCATGCTTCTGAGTCATCGTTGTAGAGACTCAATTCTCTACAGGCTGATATTGGGCCATTTTACAGCTCATGATGACTGGGCTTTATGGCACAACATCACTATCATGTCTAGAATGATTCTGCACATCATGCGCAGCTTCTCTGCCATAAAGCGCCAGACTCATGACACTTTCCCACATTCGCACGATGCATTCATGCGCTCATGCTTAGTGCATGTTCTCACACATCTTCATGTTTCATTGCACTGTCCTACTACTTAAGGGTCTTATGAACAATGCACATATAATGACAACACAATTATATGGGATAAGACTTCTTGCCAGTCCTTAAGTACATGGTCTACGACTTTTCTACTTCATGGTAGATAATGTGTGAGTACTTGGGAGGGTTTATTTAAAAATGTCCTCTTCTTGTTCCTTGGTTAGATTATCCCTACTTGGTTTCTGGAGTTCTTTTTTACTGAGTGTACCTGACTGAGTGTTGCTGGATTGTGTCTCCCTTCCTGAAAAAGAGAGGTAGTGTTGACTGAGTATTTCTGGATTGTGTCTCCCTTCCTGAAAAAGAGAGAGGTAGTGCTGAATGTGAATTTGTGTCTCCCTTCCCAAAAAAGAGAGAGGCTGATAGTGTATAAACTTTAGCTAGAAAGCTGTACTGTGTTATATAGTCAACCCCTGTAAGATAGTATATAACCTGAGACTGTATGTCTTAATCTTACTTCAAGGCTCCTGATTGGCCTGCACTTAAATCTTACTTTATCTCACACTATTTGAGAGAAGACTGAAAGTGGGAAGCTTTTATTCAAGGGTGTAAATGAGCTCCTTTTATACCTTTTTGGAGGCCATATTACTAAGCATGATCCATCACAGGGATTGGTAAGAATGTGCTTACAAACCAAACCTTAAGATGTGTTGAGTCAGCTTAATTACAAAGTAAATACTAAATAAGTGTAATTTTACAAAGCATGAATAAAAGATGGTATGAGTCATCACATGGATTGGTAAGATTGTGCTTACAAACCAAGTCCATAGGTGTGTTGAGTCAACCTTGTTAGTAAGTGGATTATAAATACAACTGCAAGTCTTACAAAGCATGACCAATCATGACAAAACATGATGAGTCAAGTTGAATTCTTACAAACCAAGGTATTTCTCAGTCACATGACAGGCTTACAAATATTCCTGGTGGCTTCTGAGAAAATATGATGGCCAAATAAAATAAAAATAAACATAAAGAAACAGATTCTTATGGAAGAAAATAAGATATAGGGAAAATAGGAGTCAAGAATGAAGAAAAAGAAACTAGCTAGAAAATAAAGGAAAAAGGTTAGAGTAACTTGGTGATAAGAAACAGTATGGTACCTAAGACCTTCCTTATCACTCCTTATCACTCCTTATCTGTATATCTGTCATGGTATGGATCATATACCATGCATGACAGTGCATCTTCACATTTCATTGCACATCTTCGTGTTTCATTGTGCTTTCCCTGCATTTAGCACACATCATCACAGGAGCATCCATCCATTGTCCAGCCAGTCCCTTGGTGCATCGCATTCCAATTATTACTATATCTGACTATGCTTGGCATCATATAATTATTATTTCATTATGGACCCTTACTTTACCTCACTTACATACTTAGAATGCTCCCAATTCACTTCTGAGCCCTGGGAAGGTGCTTATGTATGACTTAGAGTTGCCATGTCTGTTTTTTACAACTTAGCTTCTGGCAGTCACCATCTATCACCAGTTAGTTCCATGCAGTGCATGTATCTGTCGTTGTAGTCCCTAGCATCCATCTATAGCTGGTGGCAATCACATTGTCCATCTATTATCTGTCCAGTATCCATTCTCCTTACCTCAGTTCACATCCCAGCACCATTTATACACCTTCTCTACACTAGCGCACTCTGCACACTGCTTTCCCATGCTTTGCACGACCATTGCAATTCACTTTCCCACACATGCCTTCAGCACATTTCGCATTTCATCACATTTCACCACATTCCATCATATTTCTTCACATTTTCTTGCACTTACATCGCATTTGATCAGGGTTGATCAGCATTCACTTGTGGATCCTTGCTTTCCTTGCGCCCCCTTTAGGGTTGAATGCTCTTGCCTCTGTGAGTATAGCAGCTAGGTAGAGCTGAGACTCACTTATACTGGTTTAGCATTATTATAGCTAGTGCCTAGCCAGGTTGTGATACCTACAGTGAGAACAATGAATGCATCCCAAATGTGCTCATTTTCAGCTTGAAGCCAAACTGCCAGCCTGCATCCTCAAGCTTATTCTCCTCCCTCATTGACAAAGCACTGTCATAAATGTTTGTGCATGCCTGCACAGATACGCTATGGTGCAGTTCACTTATGCGCCGCTACTTTGGGGCAACCGCCAAATTGAAGGTCGACCCAGCCCAACCCTAACCCCAGTCCAAATATAGAAAGTGTACCTGAGTTACTGTTCAGTTTTCGTCCACAACTCCAGTCTTGTTGGAATACAGGAGATGTACAGATTAAATTCAAGTATCCAGAATGTGGAATGGTTACAAAGGGGCTAAATTTACTAGTCTAACAAGTTTTTAAGTTTATAGGAAGCTGACAAAGTGCACACTCACGAAAAACCCGCTTGGAAATTTAGTATTCAGTATTGCATTAGTATAAGCATGAGAAAATTTTGGGACTTTTTGACTTGTTTTACCCAATTGTGCAGGTATCTTGGCCCCACCGCCAATTTGAGCCATGGCCAAAATTTTATCTCGCTCAGATTTCATCTGATGGACAATCGATCTTGAGAATTTATTCCTACCATCAATCTAAGCATTTTTACAAGACAGAAAGTTCCTGGGACTTTTTCTCATGACGCTAGAAATTTTGCACAAAAGTAGTGGCGCATAAGTGAAATGCACCATAGATAATTGAGTGAGTGAGGTATAGTCCAAGAGCAAAGTGCATACTTACTGGCCCTTTAGGTGGAGCTCCACCCATAGGTTGGCAAGATGCCAGTCAATAAAATGGTGGTCAGCCACCTGGATGTATTCTGGGACTCCACCATAGTACTATCATCTATGTTCAGCAATACAAAAGTTGTTTGTGTATACAGTGCTGCAAGTACAACATATGAGATGGACTGACCATGCAGGGATGGCACCATGGAGTGTGTGTAGCATGATCTGGTGGAATTCAGCCTTTTTGAGTGGAACCTGTGACTGGGCAATGAAGCAGTTGGATTTTGTACAGTGTGTATGTGGAGGATAGAGTGAACAGACACTATGATCATCTCAGACATTTGACAGTCAGGCAGGATACAAAATCTCACTCAAACCAAGTCATTGTCCATGCTCACAAAATGCTTGCTCATGCTCCTCAGCCAACTCATGATGGCTAGGCATGACCTATACAATCTCTTTGAATGTGTGCCAACATGCTAAGACAGTATCCTGAGTTAAGCCAGTAGACACTTGCAGGAACTTGCAGATCGAAGGTGGCAGGATATCTGGCAGGACATTGTCTGGGGTCATCTGGGGTTGTGGGAGCATGATATCATGTTTGAGAGCTGATGCACATGAAGTGAATGCAAGGACATCTTCAAAGGAGAGGGTCACCAGTAAGTCATGGCTAGCTAGGGCTTTGGATATGGTGGGCGGTGTGACTGAAGAGTACAAGCAACATGGTATAGTCATGTAGATAAGGATAGATTGTGATGGGATGTCAAAGGATATTCAAGTTCCTGCCCACCAAGTAATGAGCAGGAGGTATGGGTCACTGGTGCTGCAGTTGAGCATTGAATGCATTGAGGCCTCCAGGGGTCTGAGTAATAGATTGTGATGGGGTGTTGAAGGATGTTCCTGCCTACCAAGTAAGGAGCAGGAGGTATGGGTCACCGGTGCTGCAGTTGAGCATTGAATGTGTTGAGGCCTCCAGGGGTAGCTACCTTTTATTTTCAATGTCTGACATGCTGTCTATTGGGCACTAGCTTTGCTGATGTTCTCCACCGTTCCTGCCGAAGTGTGTGCTGGATTTTTTAGTGCTGGTGGGGCAGTTTCAGGGATGTTCTCCACTGAGGGATTCTGTGGCTGAATAAGCCTGAAAGAAATGAAAAGAAAATAGAAAAGATGGAAACTTCATGACAAACCATGAAGGATCCTTACAAATCAGAATATTGCCAGTCACATGACATGCTTACAAACACATCTTGGTGGCTCACTGGGCTGGAACAGCCATAAAAAAAGAAAAGAAAAGAAACTGAAGGAAAAACTAACATACAGGAAATATAAATACAAGTAAATCTGTCAGAATGAAACCAGGCTTATAATACAATGAGGTATACCTTAGTACACTCTCTGTGATTACTTCCTGTCTATCTATGTCATGGTATGAGTCCCATACCATGCATAACAGCGCATGCTAGCTACTTTTGTAACTTGCTTGTGGAATACTAGTACAACAACTGCCAATCATCATCATAATGCATGGAAACCAGCAACATATACCAAATGCTGCAAAGCAGCAGTGGTTTGTTATGTCCACACATGGCATGACATCAAAGGTAGCACAAGTGACAGGATACAGCTATTGAACAGTTGATTGAGTTCTTCAGCTCTCGCAACTCACAGGCTCTGTCATTTGAAAACCTCTGGGAAGTAGTCATCCTCATCTACTTACAGCACAGGACATTGCAGTAAGTGAAGGCACAAAAGTATTACCTAACTGTTATAGTACCTTATTTCATGTGTCAAGCACACTCCTGACATATTTCTATCTGGACTACAAAGTGCTCTGCAGGAGGTGAGGGATATTGAGGTGCCCCTCTCCACCATCAAACAAACACTACATAGGCATGGATTGACTCATAAGCACATATGACAGTGGATACTTGATGATGTATGGTTATAGCTACTATATGATCATGATGACAATACAATATTGTGTACAACTGCAAGTGTTACAATCACCCTATTCTTTCGTCACAGAACGCTTCTCTTCCATTCTACTATGCTTCTATTTCACTTCATTTCCTTTTCACTTACTTCCTTTTCACCTTGCTGTCCCCTCATGTCCCCCTTATCTCTGACTCACTCTGACTCATTTCCCACAAACCTTCCTTTCTTGTACTATTATCCTTGGTCTGTGCTCACTTCCTCTACCTATTTAAGATTGTAGTTACTACTTGTATTTCTCTAACTTGAATCTACTCGGTTCTCTCTGATACTTGATCTCTAGCTCCTTGAGAAGGAGGCTAGCCTTTGTCCTCAAATAAGCTCTAGATCCTGCAGGAGTTCTTAGCCCAACGAAGCTCTGCTTCAGTTGGTCCTGATCTTGATTAGCCTTTATTGGCACAACTCTATCTGAGTTCGTAACAGCAAGTACTACCTGATCAACATTGTCAAATGATCCAAAAACTATGGCCACCATTGTTTTTAATAGAGACAAAGAGGTGGTGTCTTGTTACTTAAGGGTCTTATGTACGATGCACGTATAATGACAACACAATTATACGGGATAAGACTTCTTGCCAGTCCTTAAGTTCACGGTCTACGACTTTTCTACTTCGTGGTAGATAACGTGTGAGTTCTTGGGAGGGTTTACTTAATTGTCCCCTTCTTGTTTATCTCTCTGAAGATATGTTTTGAGGTTTTTGATAGATGAGTTAGGTATGTTTCGCCCTAAGATAGATTGCCTCAATAGATAGTAGTTGGTTGGTCACGTGTCTCCCTTCCTTTGAGAGAGAAGTTTCTTAGATGTGTATCACTTAGTTAGCAGAATAGATTGTTATATAGTCAACCCCTGTAAGGTAGTATATAACTCAGAGTTAGATATGTTCACTTAAGCTTACTTCTAGGCACATAATTTGCCTGCACTTTAACTCTTAGATACTCTCACTCGTTTTGAGAGATGATGATTGTAAAGTGGGAAGTTATTATTCATGTGTGAAAAATGGGCTCCTTTTATACCTTTTTGGAGGCCATATTACTAAGCATGATCCATCACATGGATTTGTAAGAATGTGCTTACAAATCAGGCTCTTAGATGTGTTGAGTCAGCCTAATTACTACATAGATACTAAATAAAGTGTAGTCTTACAAAGCATGAATAAAAGTGGCATGAGTCATCACATGGATTGGTAAGAATGTGCTTACAAACCAAGTCCTTAGGTGTGGTGAGTCATCCTTCTTAGTAAGTGGATTATAAATACAACTGTAAGTCTTACAAAGCATGACGAATCATGATCAAATCATGATGAGTCAACTTGAATTCCTTACAAACCAAAGTATTTCCCAGTCACATGACAGGCTTACAAATAATCCTGGTGGCTTCTGAGAAAATCTGGTGTCCAAATAAAATACAAATAAACACAAAGAAATAGAATCTTAGGAAAGAAAAATAAGATACAGGGAAAAATAGATGTGATGGATGAAGAAAAAGAAACTAGCTAGAAAATATAGGAAAAATGGTAGAGTAACTTGGTAATAGGAAAGTGTATAGTGCCTGAGAGCTTTCCTTATCACTCCTTATCACTCCTCTTAAGTATCTGTCATGGTATGGGTTGCATACCATGCATGACAGTGGTGGTCTCACTAAAATGCTAGGGTTGCAACAACTAAGTGGAGCCCATTTGATGGCAAGCAAAACTTGCCTTTGACAACATTGCAGTGTTTGCACACCAAGGGCTTCATTTTCTTGACAAGGTCACTTGGAGATGGTAACCACCATGTGCAGCTGACTGGTTGCAGGTCAGTGCATGCAGTATGATTCCAGCATCTCGTAGAGTCATCACTGCCCTGCAGCACCCACACAAGCCCTGCAAGTCCAAGTTAGGTTAAAATTTTACAAAAGTAGTATAGCATGGAGCACCTCTGTTTGGTGTCGCTCCAACAATAAACAAAAGCGGCTATATGAGTTTTGCAGATTCTGGTCTATCAATATGAAAATAGCTGTAAATAGTTCACTAGCACATCAGTTAGGGCACTTTCACTTTGCCATTGGATAGCAAGTCTGGGCACAGATGATTCAGATGGGGTATTAGATTGTCCCTCAGAGGATAGTACAGAAGGTGCTGGAGAATTCATGGCCTTTGAGTGCACTTGAGTGTCGGCTCAAAGTCTTGCAGAACGATACACACATTGACAAGTAGGAGGCATAGCATTTGAAACTCTGCCCTGTGGCACTTGCCTGACTTTGAATTCAGATACATTGAAGTCGAGCTTTGGCCAAGTTTGAAGCATTTAACTGGCATTTAGCATTCTATACTCAAATTTTGTAATTTTAGCCCCGGTTATCCAGAGTCCGCTGCTGGGATCACCAGGCTTGTCAAAATACATTGTTTTTTTTGCAGACACTCTTGAGCTTTAGTGCTGAGAGTGTTGCACACCTCCTATTCAGTTCGACTTTTGACTAGTGAGTCTTGCATCGGTAACATGAATAGGAGGTGCGCGACACTCTCAGCACTAAAGCTCAAGAGTGTCTGCAAAAAAACAATGTATTTTGACAAGCCTGGTGATCCCAGCAGCAAACTCTGGATAACAGGGGCTAAAAGTACAAAATTTGAGTATAGAATGCTAAAGGACTATAAAGAAAATGAGAAAACATGCAGAACATGTGTTTAGATGGGATAGAAGCAAATTTATATGCTTGGGTTTTCTTGAGTTAAGAGGAAGATGAGTTGTGGATGAGAGCCTGCAAAATGAAAGGATGAATGTGAATATATTTTTGGAATTCTTCTGAGGACCATTGTCCTGCTGCTTGGATCAAATGTGGTGGTACTTTGGAGAGCACAAGAGCAGCTGCTCCTCCTGCTCACATAGAATGTCTGCTAAATCCTTGGTTTACAAAGATGGCTTGGAAACAAGTATTGAACCAGGAATGTGTAGGTACTTGGCCATTGCAACACAGCCAGAGTTCAGGATAATGAGGAAAGAGGAAGTCTCATGACTGCAAATAATGCTCAGCAATTTGGACACAATCATCTTGATAAGCAGACCGCCGAACTAAAACTTGATTGCCCTGTCCAAACTTGTCCGTTTTGGATAAAGGTAGAATGTAGGAAATGGCATCCCCGTTAAGTTGGATGGTGTGACACATAGGAACCCGATCATATGACTGAAGTTTGACCGAATCAGGCCACACCAGTTCTCCAAGATGCTGTAAAGTCTCGAAACCAAAATACAGCTGAGCAAGGAATAAAGCATTGTCATGATCAGGAGAATCATGAAAATGCAGGAAAGCTGTGTGGAGGTCGCTACGAGACAGAGGTTGTTTACGTGTGATGGGGTGTTTAAAATGGCACTTACAGCCAGCTAATGTGCGCTGTACAAGCCTTGAAAGGCGAATTGTTCGTACATCAGGATCTGATTGTATGGAGCAGATGCTTGCAGAGAACTGAAGATGTCCACTGTGTTGGTATTGTCGGTAAAAATAGCAACATGTCAAGGGACCAGTACAGTGTCAACAAGTGTGTGGATGGTGCTGCACACTGCGAGTGCTTCAAAGAAGAAAATAGAACCTGCAGGGGATTTTGAGGAAGCCGTGATTGAAAACCAAAATTGATTTCCAGGAACCAATATGCAAGGCCTGTAAGGGACGGGTCTGTGAAGATGGTGACCACATCATCCATAGTCTCTGGAGTCCAATCCAGAGAGTTCAGCAAAAGAACTCTAGGTGAGCTCTCCATGTGATTTGTTAACCACATCAGTTCATGGACAATGTCAACATTGACATATATCTGCACCATAAGTTTTGACTTGTCTCATAGACTGATGTGAGACTCAGTTTTAGCAAAGGGAAAACATTGAACAACCAGTTCATGGTCCCAGCAAGCTGTTTAAATTCCTGCAAGGTATGCCAATGATGAGGAACCATGAAGTGACAAATGTAGGCAATGATCTCCTTTTTCTTTTCAACTTGAATAGAAATTACTATCTTGTTCAGGTTGACATTGAATCCAATTATGGTGAGTTAATGACCAAAGACTTGCTTAGCAGGTTCATGAGGGATACCAAGTTTGTCCCAAAGTTCCAACAGAAGGACTTGTTTTTGAGGAAGGTAGGTACTGTAAGGCTCATAAAGGAGCATGTTACCTTCCAACTTGAATGAGAAAGAGTCATCCAGATAGAGCTTCAAATGCTCTAATAGGACGACAACACTTGCAATCCATGTCACTAGGGACATGAAAGAGACCCATATAAGGGCGGAACTGCAGCCTCCAAAGTTGTTACACTGATCAACATAGTGGTTGTTGTCAATGGTGATAATTTGTTTGAGCTGCCAAAGAGGATGCATAGGGAGACAATGATAAGCTTGAAAAACATGAGATTTAAACACGACGAGGCGAACATCTTCGTGCTCTCAACAGAACTGAAGTAGACTTAGCCTGAGCGAATGCATTCCATTTAACCTGACTTCAGATGAGTTGTCTAAGTTAATCATGGAGTTAAGAGAAAATTCTCCTGCACTGTGGTCCATGATGAGGTGAAGTTTGGACGAATTGGGTTTTGGTATGACATGAACTGGAGTGCTGTACATGCCAGCTAGCAGATCCAGTCCAAAAGGGTGTGAGAATTGACTGAGACGAACTTCTTCATCAACTTGCTCCTGAACAAAAGCAAGATGTTCTTCATTCTTAAGAGGCCAATAAGAGTTATCCCATGTCAAGGAATAGCCATCCATAGCAGTGTCCACGCATGGCCAGAAACCCTCATGCAGACCCTTAATGATAGAATCAATGAAGGCACAATTTGGATGATCCTCCAGTATCTCATGAAAGAAATTGACGTTGATTGGAGTGATGATTGCAAAAAGATCCAGTTGACAATTTAGTGATGCGAGTGCAGCATCCAAGAAGTCATGAGTTCCAGGAGATGGTAAAGGTGTTGCATACAAAGAAGATTTAGCAGTAGGACTGAAAGAAGACTCATCTAAGAACCACGCCATTCCTCATAAGTAATGAGGTCATTTGACGATTAAATCAGATGGACGAGTGAGATGGGCAGCTCTTTTCAGGGTGCTCTGAGCTTCCACATTTTGCACACACATGGCAGTAGTTGCAGGATGAGTCAGATCAACTACAGGTTTTGTAGTTCCATCTCTTGCAGAATTCAATGCCTCTTTGGCACTTTGAACCACTTGAGGTTCCTTCATCATTGGTGCAGCAGCCGGAGAGTGAGAAATGACCTTCATAGAGGTCTGCAAATTGGTCAAAATCAGAGAGTTGTAAGTCTCTCCTCAAACTGACATGTTTTCTGACTGCTTGATCAAAGGCGATAACTCGGGAATGGTATTTGGAGACATTCTGGGCAAACTTTTGGTGAATGAAGTTTCCATAGTCATCAAGCTTGTCAAGTCGGTGTGGGAAAGCAAACTGCATTGCTCAAGTGAAGAGGGTAAGTGATGCTCCAGTCTTGTGAACTATGAACCAACTTGGCAGGCTCAGATTTTCCTCTGACTTTGATTTTGAATTTGCCAAGTTTCTCCTCATGATCATGTTCAGTCTCGTCGGAGTACCATCCTGAAAAGATGACATCAAAGTTGATGACTTGTCCTCAAATGATGTTGTAGAGTTCAGACTCAGGGAATTCTGGGATAAATGTGGACTTGAGCCATTTATGTTTGACCTGCTTGGAGTCATGAGCCCAATTCACGATAATAGAGTTGGTTTGTTGTAACGAGGCAGAGAGCTTCTTTGACCTTCTAACAATGGACAGATCTGTGAGGTTTGAGAGGTTAAGCTTAAACTTTCGTTGCTTTTTGAATAACAGTTTTTCATCCTCTGAAGTAGAGTTGGATTTGACAACCTCTGATTCAGAGTCTTCTTCGCCTCACTATCTGACTGGATTGCACTACCTTTGTCACCTCCCAGTCCTTTTCCATTTTCTGAAGCTTCTTTTTTGTTCTCATGATTTTGTTCTCCAGCTTGGACAATCTCCTTTTCAAAGGAGTCAAGCATCCAGTGGTAAGGTGCAATGAGTTCAGCGACTGATCACCCTCCGAACTCGCTGCAGTTGACTCAGGATGCCTTCTCAAATATTTCGAGTATGGCATTAGTTTTAGAAAGACTTCCACACCTATAAAGGCCCACTAATTTCAAGCAATCAGGGTTGAAGGTGTTTTTGCGTGGAGAGGGGCTTCATTGTTCAGAACAAGAATTAGATGAGGATTGTGAAACACCACTGGTTTGTGTCTGAGAGTTCAAAGCAGTAGAATCCATAAAAGATGAATAGATTTTGATGGAACAAGCAAAGCAAGTTCAATTATAGTGAAAGAATCTTCAGCTGTACGGCAGTAAAGCAAGAAGATCAAGTACACCTGAGTGCAGGTGCCCAATATAAACCAGCAGAGGGGCTTTGAAGCCACATAATCACAGCTGTGTGACGTCCGTACCGGTGCGCGGTCACGGTTGTTGAAAATGCTTCACAGATTAAACCTGCGAAAACAAGATTTTACCTTCGATTAAGCGAGTTTCGAAAAGGTTTTGAAAATTGTTTTAAGTATCACTATTAAATGTTACAAGAAATTAGACGTAAGGAAGTTTGACAAACATGCATGCGAGTTCGAATATTTTGTGAGAGATAACAACAGGAAGAAATTACAACTCGCTAAGGAGGTATATGCTTGGTGGCACTAAAAATAATATGTACGTGAGTGCTTACTATAAGTTACGACATAATCATGGTAGCCGATTGCTATCGGGCGCCATAACTCTTGCGGGTGTTCGAATATACGATACTGACTACCAATCAACCCACCGTCGGTAGTCTCATGACCAGCATCGACAACATCCTGGACTCCGAAGTCCTCGTTCAAAGCGAGAATGCGCAAGATGAAGGAAACACTGTGTCAGCACTTGCAGTGGGAGCACCAATAGAGAAGGCAACGTCACTGATTCACTTGTTTCCGACAAATACTACTCACGTTATCTGCAGAGCAATCCCTTGGGTCACAAGGTTACATTACTGTCCTCTGTTATGCTTAATCTCGGATACATGCTTGGCGCAGGAATATATTCTGTTCCAGGCGCCATATTGAATTCCGTTGGTTCGATCGGACTGCTCTTCGCCTTCTGGCTATTGGCTCCTTTATTTGCACTCGGAGGTCTCATGGTCTACAGTGAATACGCGAGTATGTTCCCAAAGAGATCTGGGGCAGAGGTTGTGTACCTGGAGCAGGCATATCCTCGTCCACGGTTTTTGGTCCCAGTCATGTTTGCTGTATCTTCAGTCCTTCTGTCGTGCGTGCTACAATTTGCATGTTTGAATGAGTCCATGGGATTACTTCTACACTGATCAGGTTTACCGCAACAAATTCCTTTGTTTTTGCGCAATATGCACTTGCGATTTTCGATGTCCCCATTACTCCCACAAAGCAAACCATTATTGCTGTAGCAGTCTCTGCTGTTGGCATGGCTTGTGAGCTTCTTATGTTTCTCAGGCTAAGTCATAATCTGGAACTTGACCGCGCAGTCGTCGCCCTGTCAACGAAATGGTCTTTAAGAGCCGTGAACTTTCTTACTGGGTTGAAGGTCCTTTCTCTTGTCTTGTGAGCACATCGTTCTCCATCCGTTATCTACTGACCAATTGTCCTTCTAGCTTGGTTTTTACGGGAGCCCTCGTACTTGCTGGTTTCACTCACATCCGCGATCCGTTTGCCAATTTTCGGTCCCCCTTCAGCGGTAGTACGACCAATCCAAATTCTTTGGCTACTGCCCTAGTTAAGACTAATTTTGCATTCTCTGGCTGGCACAACGCATTTAATGTTATTGGAGAAGTCCATACGCGCGACCCTGTCCGCACAGCACGCAAAGCTGGCTTACTATCGCTGTTTTCAATCACATGTCTTTTTTTCTTTGTCAATGTCGCCTATGTGGCAGCAGTGCCAAAGGACGAAATAAGCAACTCTGGGCAGCTCATAGCGGCTTTATTTTTCCAACGTGTATTCGGAGAGGGCTTCGCAGCTAAAACCTTGCCGATCATGGTTGCCTTAAGTTGCTTCGGAAACATTGTGTGTGATCTTTGTATTTCGCATGCCCAAGTCACTCACAAAATATATTTCTAGATCGCTGTGGTGAGCAACGCATTTGGGAACAGCTCGTCATAATATCAAAATTCATATTCTGCCAGACTGTTGGTCAGGCACGCGTATTGCGTGAAGTTGCCCGTCAGGGGCTACTTCCGTATGCAAGATTTTTCGCATCAACAAAGCCATTCGGCACACCGTTGGCACCCGTATGTCTGAAGTACCTTCTCACAGTCTTCGTGATAGTTGCGCTCCCAGCTCGGGATGCATTTAACTTCGTGGTGGACTTGATTTCTTATCCGAATTTAGTAGGAATTTTACTTCACCGTCGCGTATGATGTGATCAACCAGTCACAGGTGTTTCATGCTGCAACTGCCATAGGATTGTGGCTTCTTCGAAGGCGGCGAAGGCTTGCTGGTCTTGCATCTTCGACATATCGTGCGAGGAACATATATGTTTCCCTTTACCTCCTCAGCGCAATATTTCTCCTCATAATGCCCTGGTATTGTCCCCCGGAGTCAACATCTTGTACTAAAACTGATTTATTCGACAAGGGTGCCACCAGAACCTGGTCATGGCGACGTGTCGTTCTGGCATGCAACGTGAGTCTAGTGTTGCATTTTTGGTCCACATCTGACCACATCCATTCAGTTACTGTGTGGTGGGACTTGTTATCCTTGCGGTGTGTACATCACTTACAATACGACCCCGCATAAAACTGACCCTTTACAGTTGTGTGCATTCTATTACTGGCTATGGATTGTTGTCTTGCCATGGATAGGAGGTTATACCATCGTGGAGGAGGTAGAACAATTGGAGGGCGGCGCATTGACCGCACGGTTGACACGCAAATACCATCCTTCGGTTGCGGACATTGATAACGGAGAGCGACAACCACTCATCGCCAGTACTTGATAGGCTTGAATGATTGTAGTCGCACTCTTGGTTTGACGCTAAAGTTCACGATCCTTGTATCAGTATCACACGAGTGCGTGGTCCCAAGTGCCAACGGCACTTCCACACTAAACCCAGCTTTAGACTAGAGCGTAACGTATTATCAGCTGTCCACATATATGGGTTGCTTTGTGTCTCTTGCAAGGTGGGCTGCAACTGCAGTCTGTCCGCCTTAGACAGAAGGAACTAACACTTGACTAAGTTTGTGCAAGAGTTCATTACACACCCTATTTTGATGTTTCCTACCAATTCCCTACGAGTTGCTTTCTTTCCTGAACAGCAAGCCTCAATCGAACACATTGTACATGCCGATCGCTGGTATTATGAAGGCGCCGAGACAGAACTCCCGAGGCTTCAGCACAAATGCTCAGGCTAAGACATTGCAATGTGGAGTGGTTAGTGACTACACTGAGTCTACAGTGCAGTGTCTTTATAAATACCTGGATGACGACTCCAATATGAGTACATAAAACATTTCCGAAATGTAAGCAGGGAGGTGTGCTAAAGATAAATCGTGAATAAAAGGAGCGGACTGCAGCTAGCAAGTAAGTTACAACGCTTCTCGAGTCTGTAACCCTAAAGCCTAGACACTTTAATCTCAGACAAATGCCAATATCGAACTTCGTTCTGGCTCTCCCATGATACGCTTCTTCTCCGCAACGCGTTTTTCCAGTTCCCATCGGACGAGCTCACTCTTGAGCTTTTCTATGCGAACCTCGTTCACAGGATGCGAGGAACCCGTGATTTGTCGTGCAAGCACCCAACTTGAATTGCTTGTCTCCCTGCGACCGGTCAGAGAACATTCAGCAGCTTGAGGCGCGCTCTGTTTGTGCTCCCAGAACGCTACTGCCTGGCGCGCATCGAACCCGGCATGCGCAAGGATCCTGGCGGACACAACATCCGCTTCTATCTCTTGGTGCACACTAGTGCAGTATTCCCCTATTTTAGTCAGTTCCCCAGAACCAACTTTACCCAGCTGGGCAACTGCGTCGTTGACAAATGGCCCAAATAGCATTGTTACGGGGAATAAGAGGGTGCGCGTGACGTCAGCAAACATGGAAATCAAGGCAGGGACCATGATAGTGACGGATGAGAGCGTCTCAAGGTGATGCGAGAGAACGAGATGTGCAACTTCATGGGCAAGGAGAATGGCGAGTTCGGCTGTTTGTTTATCTGTGGGCGCTGGACTCGGATGGGGTGGTGGTGTAGATAATGGTGAGACAAGGAGCGAACCGAAAAGGCGTGTCCACCACGAGCTTTCTTCAGGTAGAGTCTGTGGCGTATAGCCAGAGGAGAAAGCTGATGAAGGAGATTTGGAAAGGATGTTGTCGATGAATCCAGAGTAAACCACGACGCCGCAAGCGCCATCTGGCCCAAAGCCGTACGAAAAGGCGTTAGCCGCATCGGGTTTATCAACGATGAGAAGTGAATATGGTGGTCCAGCGATGACATGAGCTGAATGGGGTGGGCTTCGCCCACAGAGCGCTTCCGACCACCTCCTCATAGTGTCCGTGGCTCGGGGTCGAGGTCGCAGGGGATACTCTGCAGGAGGAGGTAATGGCGGCTGATCAGGAGTTGTATCTAACCAATGTGAAGCTAACTCTTGTTCGCGCTGTAATACGGGAATGCCAGCCTCCAATCGCCGTAAGGTGTCACGTACCCACTGGTATCGCCAATCAGTGGTTGGAATCAACTTGGGCGGACCATCTGTCGAAAGAATTTCTGTGACAGCATGATACCAATTTGGGCCTTTGAGCTGCGCAGCTATCTCGTCCTCCTCTTCGGGAGATAGAATGATAAGCCGCCATCTGTAAATTAACTGAGATGATATGCAGAGGTTAGACATCATCTATGACGTACCGTCCTGTGATAGGTGTCTGCTCGGCGCTTGCTAGAATTGCCAACCAGAATAATGTGAAAGGGACAAATAGAAGCACGTTAAAAACAAGTGTCCTTGCACGTATATGTTTGAGAAGCGCGGCCTTTTTCTCTTCGTCGACCGCTACACCAGGATGAAATTTCTCGTGATGCTTGAGGTATTTCTTTGACCAGCGATTTTTGAAAAAGATGAGGGGCATGAACGTAAGTGCAATACGGGCAGCGGTACGCACTACCTCCACGGTAGTCGAAGCCTGCAAAACTAAGTATAGGACTCGCAAGAATCATTCAGGTGAACATGCCTTGAAGGCGCCCAGTAGCATTGGTATGAGAGGAAGTCCCTGGTTTGGCCCAGAAGAATGGAATGGTGCGACTCCTCTCTGTGCATGCCATATTTGCCTCCGACTACAAACGTTAACTTGACCAAGGATAAGACCGCTGAGTTTTGGCGTGGAATGGACTACATGATATGAACTCGAACGTGTTGGTACTGCTCTTGCCGCTCGCACGCCAGCTGAAGGGAAGCGCCAAGGCATCGAGGAAACTGAAGGAACTCTGGACGTGACTTTCAATGCTGGGCGAAACATTGTACATGGTTCTGTCGAACCAGTGTAATTCCCTGGCAAGATATAAAGTTTGATGGCGCTCAAGCTGCGGTGCCGCTAATACAGTCAGTGACAGTATTTGTGGCTGTGCCCTTCAGTTTGGCTGTGCCGCAGTTACTAACGTTAGCGTCAGGCTTCTTCTTAATGACCCGCTTTTACCACCCATGTCAAAGCACTCAAAAAATCAACACCAGAAGGTCTACACGAATCATTAATCATCTCTCGTGCGTAATTTTAATCATATTGGGCTATTGTCAGCTTTGAGGACTGCGAGCTGAGTCTCCTCTGAGACTGAGACAGCATGGCCAGTGGCAGCCTAGTAATATCATTTACTTAGATACTGCTGATCATCGATGATCGGCCACCTCTACTATCAATGTGACCGGGGCCTACCACGTTTATTTAATCAAATCATACATGTTGTGGAGATCCCGGTAAGTTGAATATATATAGCCGCATTTAAACATTGAAGTCCTTGTCAGGTGTTGGAACGGGGACGGACTGCAAGGGGACCAAGGCCAAACAAACCTCTATAGCGAGAGACTGCGACTCTATCTATCGAGGACCGACTATTAGCGACACGGACTACCGTACTCCTGCGCCAGGACCTCTGACACTCTCGACCTGATCTGTCCTGCCAGAGCGCCCCACTACAGTGTCACTGCAGTTACCAGCTGAAGATGACCCAATTGATTTTCGGGGCCCGAGTAAGGATGAATCTCTGCTACCCCTCCTTTTGCGATACGGATTCAGCTGTTCGGAAGCATGTACTATCATTGAGTGGTTGTTGCATCTTTCGATGACACAGAAAAGATTTTGCTGCGTCGGATCTTTTACCATTTCTCTGCAAAATAGCACTCTGTGGAATGTTGGCGTGCTTCTACGGGCTACCAGTATGGCTAGTCAGAAAAGTAAGGCAATACCGACTAAGTTCTGTCTTTCTTTATCGAATTCGCTTGTGCTAACCATCCAGCGATGACGGGCAACGTATTCTGTGCTTCGTGTCCTCAACGCAAAAACTCTTAGACGTCCCACCCGGTCTTATCGACCTCTGATGTAACGTTTCCACACCATCGCGATGCTTTGATTAAGGTTCCGATACAAAGATCAGTGCGTCGAGTCATCTAGTTTGCGTCACGTTTTTGGAATTACTCAGTTGCTTTTGATAAACGCCAACTTACGTCAACCCCCAAACTGTAATAGCCAAGACTTCTTTTACCCATGTCAGTATCACATATGTACATGACAGCGCTCCTTATAGCAAAAGGTGGAAGGTTGTGATGGGGTTCCCCCTCGGAGCGCGTCTGTGCCACCGCCCGTCTCTTCTGCTATGGTGCCACACTCTGTACGGACTCCCGAGCAATTTATCGATCATCGATTCCAGATCATCTACATCGCTGATCCAGATTCAAGCAGTCAAATCCCTGGTCGGGATAACAAGGGGAAATGTTCGGAGTCCTTCGGACCCGTGAGCACTTGGTTTACAATCTTCAGGATCTTTTTACCGATGACCATTTCCTTCAGACTTTTTAGTTTATTACTCACCAGGGGTGTGATGTCATAAATTTGCCAAATTCCGCGGGGTGATCATAGAAAAGGTGGTTTACCTAGAACCAATTTCTGTAAGACATCTTCGCTTATTTTTGAAATGAACTAAACGTCCGTCCGAGGAATTGCTCGTGCCATGATTTGGCGCAATCCTGTATAAAACATTGAGCATTTTGGCGAGGTTTCATCGACGATATGGGAAAGGTTGTCTCACGAGTTGAGGACACTAATGGCGATGTCGCGTGCGTTTTGTTTTCCGGTTCACAAAAGCTAACACAGGTAGCTCATGCCGAGTTCAAAATTCATTCGACTCACTTCTATGGAATTTTGTACTGCCATTATGGTTTGATGAGGATGCGTAGGTGCTGCTACTGGTTTTGGGCGGCTGTGGAAAGTAGAGGAATCGTCTGCGGCTACCACGGGGGCGGTGGTTGTGCGCGATTCGCATGGACCAAGTCTTGAAGCGCGGATCGTTTGCAAAGTCAGCAATGGCGGGGTTGATCATTCCTACTAGGAGATTGGCCTTGATACCGACAGGCCGGCCGGTGCCGTCACCTACCAACAAATGATCGAACGGTCAACGGACACTAGACTCTGGCAGCTCGTGACTCCGTGTGACACGACCTGAAATCCAGTGCGGTTCCTCAATCAAAAGGTATGTTGCGTTAACAATTGAGTGGGTTTTTCAAGAGGTGATGATTTCCCGGAGGTAGTATTATTCTTATAACATCAAGGGACATTGATGTGTTTACTGTTCACCCCTAGAGTACTTGTGGGGAAAGTTCCCTACTCAATACACCAGTCTTTCAGAAATCGATCCATGTCGCTCAGTCCGCCTACCGTGGCAATCGGCACGAAAATGATGTGGATTCCTTGAATCACGCATCAAATCGTTGATCTATTCCTCAACTTGAGCTGCAGGACTAAACATATTTGAGTAAATTTTCATGCCTTGAGTTAAATGCTGAACACCGAAAAGAAAGATCTGCTGCTGACCACGATTCTCCACCGAAGGGCCTACAGGATACGTATAAAGTGCATACGCTACTCGTGTCGCTTCCCCCACAAATATGAATGGTCTCATCAACACTAATGTCTGGGTGTTAACAGCCTGTGTTCTTATTACCTTGGTCATTTCAAGGTTCAAGGGAATCGCTAGAATACCACTCCCTCCAGGTCCGAAACCGCTTCCCATAATGGGCAACCTCTTCCAATTGAATATTACTCGACCATGGCTAACGTACACACACTGGAGGAAGAAATATGGTATGCAACGGGTTCATTCTAAAAAATGGGACGTGCTCACTCTAATACAGGCGATTTAATATATTTCCGCCTCCTTGGCCTTGACTTTATCGTAGTCAACTCGGAAAAGGTTGCAAGATCACTTATGGATCAACGTTCTGCCATATACTCCGATCGCCCCTTTACTGCGGCAAACAAGCTGTATGCTTTGGTCCATATTTTGATCACCATTTAACGTTCATCACAATAGTTTTGGCGTCGATTTTAGTACCGTCATGCTACCCTACCATGGCAGTGATTGGAGGCTTCACCGCAAGATGTTCCACCATGCGCTTCGTTTAGAGAGTGCATCACGTTATCATGACATCCACACGAGAAGAGTTCGACAACTGCTGAAGGATTTGCTTGATGATCCATCACATTTCGAAATCCATATCCAGAGGTAAATCGCGTCGCAATCACAAAGAATCTTACCATACGGATCATCCAGATTTGTTGCCTCGAACGTTATGGCGTTTACCTACGGGTATGATGTAGCCCCGCGCAACGATCCGATGGTTGCCAATGTCAAAGAGCTCGTCGATATACTCGCAAAGGCACTCTCCCCTGAGCGTAGCGCCATCTTGTCTGCTTTTCCAATACGTGAGTAAACAAATCCTGAACTAAAATGTCGCTCATTCGCGTTAGTCACTCACTTACCTGCGTGGCTCCCTGGTCCAGGATACCAACGTAGCGCTGCTCGTGCGAGGGAATTAGCAGGACAAGTGCTTAATGTGCCGTTCAATCTAGCCAAGAAAAATATTGTATGTCCTCAGCCATCCGAGTGATACTCAATGATCAAGTCCACACACTAGGCTGCCGGGGGTGGCGACTCGTTCTATGGTATCTGATTGCTTGGCTCAGATTGACGAGAAGGACGACCAAGTTAAACAAGAAGCCGCTATAAAAGCGGCGGCGGCTACTTCTTTTATAGGTAACTTCTCATCTATGATCCATGACCTGGGCATATACTAAATATTCTGTGAATCTCCTCGCAGCTGGTTTTGAGTCGGTAACTATTTTTCCTTGCTAGGAGTGCTATTATTGACAAGTAGGTCAAAGAGTTCATCGATACTGCATACATTCATTCTCGCCATGATTCTCTATCCAGAAGTGCAGGCGAAGGGTCAAGCAGAAATCGATTCTGTCCTAGGGGCGACTAGCAGATTACCAGAATTCGACGACCGACCACTGCTACCGTACGTCGATGCAATCCTTCGAGAGCTGCTGAGATGGATTCCTGTGGTTCCTCTGGGTTAGTCGCTTTCATTAAACTAGGGTTTGTTGTTATTAACGTGGGGACAGGCATACCCCATGCTATTTCAAAGGACGACGTTTATGATGGTCGCTTCATTCCTAAGGGTGAGAACAAACTTATCACACACTCAGAACTGACTAAAATAAATATTACAGGCGCATTGGTGATAATCAACGTTTGGTTTGTACGCAGAACTCACGTATTTGTAACACTGGCTGATATTACCCCTGAAGGGCAATGAGCAGAGATGAATCAAAACACGGGGCTGACGTTGAAGAGTTTAGGCCCGAGCGGCACCTCACAGCTGAAAACAACTCGAGCCCCCAGCCTATCTCTACTGACCCGATTTTCGGGCTCGGTCGTCGTATATGTATGCAATCCTGATCATGATCGAGGTTTCGATCAGGCAGCTCACAAGATTGACTACAGGCCCAGGGAGATTCACAGCAGAGGGGGTGATATGGATTGCTATCGTGAATATTCTCGCAACGTTTCAGATTGTGAAGTCGAAGGATATCTTTGGTGAAGAAATCAATGTCAAGAAAGAATTTACTTCCGGTATAGCCGTGTGTGTTAAATTATTATACTTTCTTATCTTTTCCTGACTGTTACCGCCCCTCAGCCAGCCTGTACATTTTACTTGCTCTTTTGTTAGCCGTTCAAAAGAAAGGGCATCTACTCTGTGATTTGCATTTACATTCACCTAGGATGTTAATCATATCGTAACGGCGCTTGCGCCCCGATTCCCCGACACCGCGTTGACTTGATTTTGCCTTGCCTCGTACAATTCGCTCAAGATATGGGTCAATTATTTGCAGCCCAAACCATGCACCATCCTAGACTACTTTGTCTTCATCCCCAATCGGCAGCCGGCATGTTCACCACAACAAAGATATTTTCAAGTTTTCAGTGAATGTGCGCGGCGCGCGCGTCTCAGTCGTCATGAATGCATGGAAAAAATTAGTACAGCTTTGTACTGATGGGAATTTTTCGTGCCCTCCTCCCATTAACGTTCAAGGAGTGTCAGGGTCTGGTCACATCCTCAGAAGTCATAAGAATGCCAAACATTCCACGAGATTACATTAAAGCAACAGTATACTCATACGCAGGGGAAAAGGTAGATGTGAAGATGAGTAAGAATCTAAGATATGAACGAGGCTTCTGAGTATAGCGGCCCTTCTACCTCTAATCCTTTGGAAAGCCCGGGGATAATTGCATCTGGACCACGTACAACAAGCTTGACGTTGTCTTGCCACTTTTAAATTACTATTAGCTATCGGATAAGTTGAATGTAACGCCCAAGTTACCTGATAAATATATGGCTTTGTGCCTGCAACGTAATTGACCATCGTCTTGATCACATAAGGGATCTCAGCGAGGACGTCCACCTTCTCGATTAATGCCTTAGGTGAGGACGGACTGCCAACATCAAGATGCACAGATGCATCGACGGAACCGTCCACACCCTGCAGCACGGACGGACCTGCCCAGCGGAACTCAAGCGCAGTAGGTTGCATGTAGCTAGTGTCCGGATCATGGACAGGGTTGAGGTGATGGGCACGCGACATCACATCTTTCACAGACTGTTCTTCGCCTGGCCACTTAGTCTCTGCAGTGACCACAGCGAGCTTCCCGCCAAGCACTAATGAACCAATGTTGACTGCGACTCCGCCGGAGCCAGGTCCGTGGCGTCCATGGGTATCCAAAGTTGTGAATTCCATTTGGATTGCAGACACGCCACCATAGGCGTCGCTTTGGAAGTTCGCAAAATTCCATCGCGATGCAATCAAGTTTGGACGCATGCCTTGGATAGCATGAACGAGCATGCCGTGGCCCTCGGCAACAATTGCATGGCCATTGTGGATGATGTGACCACTGACTTTAGTGCGAGGCCAGAAGCGATGGACGACGTAGCCATCCGGCTTCTCTTGATCTGACCCAAAGTACGAGTATCCCCCTTTTGGCCCCTTGCCAATCTTGAACCCGGGCACAGCAGAAGGTCGTGAGACATCGAGTGATATCTGCAAGTTGTCTGAGAGGTTTGCGCGAATTGTGTACATCTCAGGATGAGAATCATCCGAGGAAGGTTTGTGGGTGATAGAGAATTGATCTGCCTTGCTGGATCTCTTGTCGAGACCAGGGGGAGCGCTTGTAAAGTTTGTAACATTGACAGAACGCCAAATCGTTTCTTTCGTTGTTGGGTTGTAAATCTTGCACGTGAACTGAATGGTAGGGTACCACAAGCTGCCGAATGATGAGTGAAATCGAATAAGCATAGATGAACAAAATCCTCACCCGATTGACGAGTGGATCACTTGACACATCAACATCGTTCCATCCTGTAGGAAGCTATAAAATATCTGAGTCTCTGTTGCGAAGCCTCCTGCACATGTCCACTCAAGATCCTTCGCCTCTAGCTCCCCGAGAAGATCTGAATTCTCCGAGACAGGGAACAAGTTGGGAGCCTGCGGATCGACAGGGGGTGCAGTTCTACAAAATCCTTTAGACCAAAGTCACAGATTAAAACTTCCAACTCACGAAAAGAAAGAGGAGAACATAATATGAAGTGGGTGGAAAGAAAGACTGCGTGCGTAGTAGTATTTGAAGCCTTCCAGAATTCAGTTCAGACGTAATCCCCACTAGATAAACCTTACTCAATAACAGTTTATTTCTTCAGTTTATTTACTGTTTGGACATTAAGCGAGGGAAATAAGCTTATTGAGTAGCAATTTATTTACCAGTTTATTTCATACCTGAAGTTGTCGGAGTAAACTGAGGCTGATTGTGTGCCGACTCTGCCGAGCCGCCGAAGTGCAAAGAAATATCAAGCACGACTGACTACTGGAATGAAGGTGGACAGTAGAAGCTCTCACCCGAGCTTGCTAACAACGTCTCTGTCATGCCAGCCGGGATCCCCATTTTTCTGAGCAGTTATTTGCACCCACTGAACTCTGAATCAACTATGTTCAATCGTTGACCCAATGACTCGTTCTCGGATCCGCGCAAACATCGGGATCAACACTAGCAGTCAAAGGCTTATGTCCTTCCGCATGTTTCATTTCTGCTTGCCCCAGCACACCAGGTAGCTATCGAAGATCTTTAGACACCACACAAACCTTATGGTCGTCCTACGGGCTCAAGAAGGGTTATCATGTCAGAGTTTTAAACTCCTTTTTGGGTGTTATCAGATTGCGGCCATAGGATTATCGTTTGGTGTACAATCATATCCATCTACTACTTCGAACTTGCCTCGAGCCACAGTTAGACGATGATTGAATTACATTAATATTCCGGCGCATTGTAGTTATTGTTTTCATATGCGGCAACAGCCTACAATTTCACAGAACTCGATGCATGTTCGATCGAAAAGGAGGCGCCGGCGCAGCTAACAGCCTTCTTGTTCGCATTAACTTGGCCGGTCTTGATGAAAAGCCTTCTGGAAACATGAAGTCTGACTTCTCTATAGCACATGGGCATCGTGTCCCAAGAGACCCCCGGCTATTCCAACAAACGTGTCACATTGGGAAACGCAGTGTTATGCTATAGGTACATGGAATATGAGACGCACCAACTAGTGAGATGAATTGCGACCGTTTGTGACTACCTGGTCTTAATTTCAATGTTAACTGGAACGAAACAACCAACTCGATCTCCCCCATAACGTTTCAGATTCCAGAATCATCGGATCGAACAAAGTGAAGACTGGAAACATACAGCAGAAGTCGGCAATCGGCCCGTACTAAGCAAGGTTTACCCGCGGATATCAGGAACGCCATTAGTCTCCGCAGCCTCCATCGCAGCAAAATCCAGTAAAGAGATAAGGTCAGCGAGTGCTCTCAAGCTCCTGCTTTCTGCGGCGGGGAAATGTTTGGAAGGAGAAGAATCCGAGGTCGAGGTGCGAAGCGAACCCTGATCAAATTCCCGAATGGAATGGAGACACGGAACCGAGAAACGTTTGGTGGCGCGATCAGGGTGATCAATAGGCTCGGTTGCAATGCTGAGTGGATGTGCTTCTTGGTGCTTCGAAGAAGGAATGTATGTGAGACCAGACGTATGGTCATCCGAGGTCAGATCAAACTGTGACTGAGAGATGATACAGAAGAAGCCCTCTTCAAGCTCGGATGACGTGCCATTCTTGTCCGAGTCCTCGAACTCAACATCTTCCGCACAATTCTGAGAAGTATCATGTTTGATAACAGTGGAGTCATCGACAGGATTTGTCGTTACTATAACTGCTGTTGCCCCGCTGGGAAGAGAGCCTTTATCGGCACCATTGACATCGAAGGAGTCGCCTTGAGATGTGCCTTTGCTGGATCCTTCTTCTTCATATTTATCTTCTTCCGGGAGATCGAAGATATTCGAATACATGGATATAAAGTCGTCTTCGTCTTCTGAGAACCGAGAAGAAGGAGCACATGGAAGCGTAATGTAAGGTTCTTGTTGGAAGACTACATCATTATCTTGGGAAGATATCGCAGGATTGAGTGAGACGGAGACAAGGCCTCGAGCGTTGGCTAAGACGCCTTCTGAATTCATCCACACATCATAAGGTAGTGTCTTGTCTGAGGGACTCCAAGGGGATTCAAGACGGATCGAGAGGTGAGGTATCTTCACAGATGCTCCCGAGAACCCACGTCGGATTGCGAACGGGGATGCGCTGACGCTGTGCACTGACTCAGATGCGCTCACTTGCGTGAATCTCGCTGACGAAGACATGCAAAGACGAGGACCAGTTGAACGAGGCATATTGGTTAATCGAGGGCCCAGGACCGAGTCGTTTGTGATGGAAGTGATTCGTAATGAAAGCCTTCGGAATGGAAGAGGGCTGGATATCAAGGCTGGGCTCGATATCTCAGCTACAACAGGCGTGATGCTGTTGCAACGTCTCAAGTCCCGATCTAAAGGCTGGGTGAAACCGCGGAACGAAGCTGGTGTGCGAAGAGCGCTATCCTCGGATACACCAGGGGGCACCGTTCGTCCGATGATGCCGGAAAACGAGGAGATTGCATGTTTCTTGGTTCGCAAGTCTTCATTCGGATTACCGGTACCATCGTGACAAAGGGTGCCTTGGTAGGTTTCTGCTGCCATAGTTTGCATTGCCGGAGAATGACTCGAAAGCCCTTTTTTCTGAAGAGTGCACCTGTCAGATAACTTGGTGTCTACTAGCTCGAGTCGTCTAGGAACAGGTGGTTTGTGATGAGCGGTCTGACTTCCCGCTGTCACCGGCGTTGGCAAGGTTGTAGAAGGAGCCTCGGACTTGAACAAGCCTGTGAATGAGTGGGCGAGTTTGACGAAGAAAAGCCAGGAACGTAAGAAGAAACCTGGAGGCTGCTGTGGTGGGTCGACCCGACGTACAGGCATGATTTGCTTTCGGAGTAAGGACAGTGACAGTTCGTTGTGGAAATGATATAAATGCCAGCCTCGATCCAAGCTTGGTCGCGTTGAGTGTGAAGGATATCTCGGAGGCTGGCTTTTTACATCATGCTCCTAGTCAGCCACATATTAGCACGTTCTGTAAACGTAACGAAATTCAAGAAATCACCGCGTCACAAGTAGTAGCTCATCACCCCAAACCTCCTAGTCACAGTAGTGCATAGGCCGTCGTGCATCAAATTCTCATCCACTTGGCTATCTAACAGATTTTTCTGCGATCGTTGATATTATTTTTCATGCGGAGTCAGCTGGATTCCCAAGCCTGTACCATGTCGGATTCGGAGCAACGCCGTTTTGTGTCATTTGCGATGAAATTTGGCTGCAGCCAACAAAGGTCTGGACTCTGGACAAAGAAGTGAGTAGACCCGGAAATTTCTAGAGAGTGACGTGACGGATGAGGACAAGATCGTGGCCCACGCACAGCGTCACATTCCCCGCACACGTTCCGCCAGCGTTTGCAGGAAATGTAAATGGTCCGCTGACTTGCCTGAGACGGGTTCTCCGTCTTCTTCCTCCTCTGTCGACATTCAAACTCGCAAGGGACTACTGAATGTCACACTTAAGTGACGCACGGACAGCGACATTGCAGTCCCAGGTGAACCAAAACGCAGAAGAGGTATCCTCGCTGCCTTCTCCAGACCAGATCATCCACGAGGAACATGCCCCGACTCCTCCTCACCAGGTTTCTCCATCTGAGGCATCTCACTCGGACTCTGGATTCAGTTTATCATCTAGCTCCTCCGGGGAGGTAAGTTTCTACTATGATTGATCCAAGACACGTGCAGTGGAGTGGCGGTCATAATCACCTAAACCCTTTCTCGTTGTTCTCGATTAATATATTATGTTCTCGAAGAACTTCACGATCCTGACATTTGTCTGGGACGCTTCAGGTTACTGGGACTCCCTTTGATTTTGGGACACAGCGCTATGAATACCCCTTCCCTCCTACCCAAGGTGCATCAAGCGATCCATTTTTACCACTTTCCTCATCCATTACAATCACATCTCCATCCAATTCAATCTGGCCTTCGTGGCCTGCACAAGTCGCGAAATCTTTCCCTCTCACTGCCCCTCCCCCTAGAAAAGTCAGAACTCATCCGAAGTTACGGTCTGTAGCTGCGCGAGAACCACCCATTCCACCTAGCCTGGCGAATAAACGGAGTATCTGGAGTCTTGGCCTCCAGCGTCAGGGTTCTGCAGAAAGTCAACAAAGCGACCTCAGCGACACTCAAACACGCGGCCGGAGGTTTTCTCCAGGCAGTGTGGGGTTTACCGAGGTAGACGCCTACACTGTGTCCGACTCGGAAATCACTGTGCGCCGTCGTCAGCCTGCAGCACATGTCGTATGTGCTTCTGGCTCTATGGATCCAAGTGGGGAAACATCCAATCAAAATGGGTTCATAACATGTGGCGGTCGTACGCCAGAAGAACCGGCTGCGGGTGCGCCAGCCTCTGGTCCTGGGCCTAACGGTGGCCATAATAAACTTGACGTCGGTCTTCACTCGCATACACCGTCAGGGGCACGCTTGCTTACTGAATATCGTCCTATCAGCTGCGGCCAGGGAATCCGCCAGATCGAGGCAATATACAAAGCCCATATGCTGGCAAGGTTTTAAGGATAGTTGCTGGTCGACGTAGGTGATGATTCTTTGTTGACTGGAATTTGTGACATATTTGACATCAGTTTTCAATTGGTTTGCGCTTTTTCTTGGGTTTTTGAGGTCCTGGCGAGGGACATAGCTATCGGCACTTCGGTACGTGTTTTATTGTTTCCATCGAATTTCAAAGGCTTAGTCGATCCTAGACACGACAATCTATCACGAATATCTATTGTTTCATACCACATCTATCGAATCATCCAAATTTCACGAATTCACTCATGATGATTGGAGATCGTGCACACGCAATAATCCACTTTTTTCTACTTACTATCATGCATGCCATTCCCCTGGTGCTTCACGTCGTTTGATCAATCGATTACGTCCATAGGAGCAAAATTTGCTTCCAACCATATACGTTACGCTACGTTCTACTTCATGTTTTATCGCAATATATTGTCCCCGCGATGAGGATCACTACTAAGTTTAGCCGGATTTCAATTGATATTTTTCAGCTATTTCCAAATCGATAGACCAGATTCCGATTTACAAACTCACTACTTTTGTACTTTTAGAGCAAAACAAACAGTCGCCTTCCCGCCTTCCCCGATTTCCGACGTTAGTGGAGGATGGCTCTTGTCAAACACCGTCATCAGTTTTCCGCATCTCCCAAAACCGCTGCCGGCTACGCCCGTGTTCGGGCCTTTTCGGTTACAACCATCTGATACTCTCTATTCGCTATCTAGGAGTCTTTTCAACGTCTGTCATTCAATTCTCGCTGAGCCCCTTTTTTAGTAGTGCATACCTCGGCAGGCCATTCCTGTATGGTGTCTTGAGCTTTCCGTTCTAGAACTTCGCGTTGAGCTCTCGTTTGTCAACTCTCCAGTGCCTGGGACTTGCAATCAAAAGTAAATATTTTTTGGTCCGCCTCGGCACTAACATAAAAACAGGAGCGCACGCGAACTACAAACATCAGAAAGATATGGCTCGGTCCACTTTCAATTTTTCCAGTCTCGCTGAAGCCTCATCGATGGACACTTTTTCGGTCGTTGCCTCTTCCAATGCGATCAAGGATCACTTGAAAGCCAAAGGTGGGAAGGTTACATCATTTTCTTGATGTCAGACTCATTGTCCTTAGCTTGTGTGCATTTTTCTGACCTCTGGCCTCGTTAATATCTTTCATTTGGTGGTGCATCCCAACAGTTTTAGTCTGTCTGTCGAGAATCTATCTTACCCTTTTTTACCTCGTGTGTGACGGTACTTGTGCCCTGGAATTTATGCCGGATGGCGAACCTGTTGTCTGTGAGCCCCTCTCCATCTTGTTTGTGTATTTAATTTGTTCAACTTACACCTGATGCCACTTCGTTACCTGAATGGATCTCAATGTATTGATTATGCTTGCAAGATTTTGGATTTCGACGGTAGGTGAAAAATTGCTGGTACCCGACAGTGTGAAATTGACTCGGGTCTGATGTGATGAAACTTGAAGTTTGTCTAAGTAAGCGGACTTGCTGATACGATGACTAGTTAGTAGTAGGCCACTCATTTGGCGATTATACTAGCTGAGCTCAACGGTGCTACCCTGTCATTTTAACATGCTCCACTTCCAACCGGCAGCCTGGATTTTTACTTAGTACGTCTCTATCAAATATACTATGTTCGAATCAAGGACAAAATACTTGGCGGTAGAGCTGGAGACCCAGCCGATTGCGTTGCTCGCAAAAAAAAAGTATTGTGATAAACCTCGACAGCATCTGAATGAGAAGAGAACTGAGATAGAGTCTAAGATATGATGGGCCGTGACATGCATGAGGCGGTAGGGGATCATAGCATGGATTGTAGTCCGAATCCACGAGATGCAAAGAATGATTCTTCATACACGTGTCACTTCGAGCTGCGGAAATGGCCCGGGTGTATTCTGCAGTCGCTATTAGCACACTCCAACTTAGGTACTACTACGTAGTAAACGATGTCAGTGAGTTGTCACGGTGTAAATGCGGAAACAGCTGTCAGGTGCTGTGTCGGCGCTTCAGCCTGCCGAGCCTACACGCATCGTTGCGCAGTCGAATCTATTTCCTCATAAGTGAAATAAAAGATAGGTGTTTCAAACCAGTGCACTGCCATTGATGTATTGCCATAAAGGCATATAATAAGCACCACTGCGGTGTGGCACAGCAGCCGTAAGTAGTGTACTCAGCCTTGTATATGGTAACCATCGTACGTATAAAACGAGCACGGGGCATTCTATGGGAAATATTATATATCTGAAACCCCACATTATTTCTGCATACCAACCATGACTCAATACCCTGACGAAAAATCTAACAACCCATACGCAAGCTATGTGCAGTCCCCTGTTCCGCCTCCTCAGCAACAACAAAATCAATATCAGGCACCTTTGGGCCCACCCCCTGCATATACCCTGGAGTCACCTTATGCTCCGCGTGATAGCACGTACCAAGGGTACAACCCTCAACCGCAATCATACCAGGCGCCTCTGGGATCGGCATCTCAGCTTCTTCCAGGATATCCTCAGGGAGATCAATCCCCACCAGCTCATCACGACCAAAAAGGCAGGGAGTACCCAGCATACCAAATGGCTTCCCCAGAAACCAGGTATCCTTATGACCGTGACAGGGCAGGACCATCAAATTATCCTTTGTACCAGCCAAACAACAGTCTGAGCCCATACAGCCAGACTCCAAGCGCTGTGCGACAAGATCGTGCACCTTCTCCCAATGAAGAGAGTAATGGGTTATCCCTGGCTTCATTCTTTGGTAACACAGGCCCTCCGCCAATGTGGCAACGTCAACCGCCTCGGAATCTGTCTCACGACCAGTTCCCTCCAATGTGTCTCATCTCAAACGGAACGGATCTGAGTAAAGGTTTTCCCGAGGTCCCTCCTCCATGCCAATTATGTGTTCACCCATTTGTAACACATGATATCTTGGAGGAGGATTGGAAACGGTCTGTAGACTTTTCATCATGCCGTCCCATTTAGGTTGATCTATAAGGGTTTCAGATTCCTGGCAGACATTAAGAAAGCAGGTTCATTATCTGGAGGACAACGCATCAAATCGAATGTCATACCCATGGTGACAGGCGTCGGTCTTATCGGTACGTAGCGCAACAAGTCATGCAGGAAATGAATTCATGTTTGCACTCCTAGGCGGATTATTCATGACTAGAGGCATCGAGAAGCGAATGAAAATGAAGAATCGCAACGCGGCGGGAGACGTCGTTGATAATTGGAACTTCGTCAGTATACGTGTTATGAAACACCATCAGATTATTTACCATCCTTTTTCAGTACTTCTTCGGACCTCGCAGAATGGAAGCTGTTCTCTGCCAAGGATCCGAGCGTTTGAGTGGCCGTGAGGGTGCGGCCCCGCTCGGTGATCATGGCCAGCTCCGCATGGCAAATGGCCTCCGTCACCGAGCCTCGAGCTCCTCATCTTCTTCCTCTTCCTCTTCAAGTTCTGAGGACGACAAAAGTCACAATAGGCATGGATCATATGGGCCGTCTGAATCGCGCAAGTTTGATAAAAGACAGCGCCGTGCCGCGAGAAAGGAGGCTAAGGCAGAGAGACGCCAGGAGAAACGCGCTCGTAAGGCAGAACGTCGCTGTGGTAAGGCTCGTGGAGAAAATTCGGAGCCTTACCAGCTTTTCATTCTAGCTATCTAGTGAAATAGATGCATTAGATGCGAGATAGATCGTCAACGATATCGGATTTGAAATTTGAGCCCTCGTGGTTTTCGTGTGGTGTGATCAAAATAAGGCGTACAGACTCAGATAATAGCAACCCTGTTTCAACGCCATTCATGACAGATCCATGAAAGATGGCATGTAACAAAAGACTCGCCAAGAGAAACACATGGTATCTGTCTTGAGACCCGCTTCCACAAGTTCAAAGTTCAGATATCTTGCTCACAGTAGCGTTCGCGCACTACAAAGAAAATCTCCAAACTTGAGGTGGGTGAGGTGGGTGGAAGGTTTCCTAATTTCGCTGCAGTTTGCTGCATTGTACGCAAATGGTACGTCAACATCTTTGCCAAGGGTGGTTGACGAAAGCAAAGGCAGTTTCCATTAGTCAGCAGCCTCTAGATTCAACAAAAACAAACAATATTACCCCAATAAATCTTTCACGTTGATGCTCACTCGCTGAACCTATTTACGATATTGAATATACCACGGGTGTTTGAATTTACATTCAACCGGTGATAGTCTAAGTAGACCTTATGCGGTCGCCTCTGGATACATCCTATACATAATGTTTACAGACCGCTGAAAAATCTAGGAAGTAACCTCTAATGCCAGTGACTCATTCCAACTTGTGCCACGACGATGTCTAAGTACTAGTAAGGCTTTTTGGTAGATATGTCGAGAAACACAGCACCAATACGACAATCGTACACATTATCCAGTATACGGCCGTTCCGCCCACAAGATTCTTCTCTAATGATAGAGCGAACAGTGAAGATACCGCTGTTGGTCCAACGGCACGCATCACGGAACCTAGCGTCTGTGCTAGGCCATTTGTCGCACCCAGCAAGTCCCTGCTCGGTACTCCGTTGTTTACATATAATATAATACAGCCTAACGATAGTTATTGCCGAGAGTGCAGGTATGAGGGGGAGGCAACTCACTATAGGTGTTGTAGGCAACAATGTATGCAAAGAGTTGAACGCAAAGAATCAACCACATCCCTGCTTCCATCTTGCGCTTAGCCATATAATTCATTAACGGGTAGGTGGAAAATGTTATGAGGTAGAAGGCAAAACTTGTGATATACAACCTCTTTGGTCCAAATCGTCGCAATAATCGCGGGAAAGCATAAACCTGTATCGTGCCGTTCAACATACTCCAGACCATCATCACCAATCCAATGGTGTTGCTACTAAACCCAAGCCCTCCGAGTGAACGTGATGTTGAATACATAAGCGGCATTAGTACCAGCATGCACTGGTCAACGAAAGAAAGCAAACCATAGTGTACGACTGGTATCATAACGCTTGGGATGAGAATGGAGCGAAAATCGGTCCTTGTGGACTCAAGGGAGCTGGAAACTGGACTGGCGATCTCGGCTTCATCTAGCATGCGAGGTAGTATATCGGCCTGAGCATCTGCAGGCTTGTCGTGGATCGTGGCAGTCTGCACAACCAACTTTTTGGTATCACCACTATGGCTCCCGGATCCATTCATGGAGGCAGTCCCTCGTAACGACTGAAGAAATTCTTCCGTGAGTACTGCACATCATAGGATAAGTGAATCACTGCACCTCTTTGAGAAATAGCAAGGTGATGATCCAGGCGGATATCGATACACTGGCGGCAACGATGCAGGGCAAAAAATAAGGATACCGGTGGAATAAGGGGTAGCGTCCGACGGAGTTAGGCCAATGAGCTGCTGGATCTGAGAGGACCCCTCCGATGAGGAATCTTGAGAACTCGATCAATTTACGGCGTACATGATGGTCATCAACTAAACAAACCCTAGCGTATAGCCAGTGGACCATGCCAGCGGTAGCCATGCGAATGCTTGCGCCATATTGGAGGCGTCAGTGATCTCGGTCATGCTGCATTTGACCACGCCCATATTACCGTTGAGAGCACCTTGTGCACAACGGCTGAGGATGATCATCCAGAATCGATTCGAAAATCCAAATGAGACAATAGACAATGTAACCCCGAAAAGCCCAACGAGGATCACCGGCTTCCTTCCAATGTGGTCAGACACACGACCCCATTGCAGAATCGTGACAGCCTCGACTGCATAATACAAGGATTCCTAGTAACATACTTTCGTCAGCGGTGGGCCAGTGTCCACTGAGAAACAACAGACAATTAAGCCTGCATAGTAACCTGTCTTACGCTCGTTTCCACCTGTAATACCTGTTGACCTGACTAACTGGTTCACAAAGGGATATATCACAGAGGCCGTCAGCTGCTCGGGCATCTGGACAAGGAGAAGGATTGCTATCTGTGTTTTTGGAAGAGGTGTCCGAAGGGACACTGCTTCAACGAGCTCCCCCTCGCTTGATTGTTTTTCTTCGGAGAATCGACAGATTTCAGCCATTTGGGGGCAACTAAGTGGGTGGGCTTATCGAAAGTTATCAGTCGTGCAATTTATGAACTTATATCGATACGTACACAATCATGTGAGTGCTTCGGACCCTACCAAGCATACCTGATGACATGAACTGAAGCGAAAACCCTGCCAGATGTTATCCGCATCAGGAGACAAAGCAGCCCATGATCAAACTGCGGCACTTTTTAATCATGGACGTCAGTGTTTAAGGACACTTGTCACTATTCTCGCTGGTTACTCAAATATCACAACATCTGATTTGAATGACAATACGTATTACTTACCCGCGGTCGCGAGGTAGCACTGTAATCGGAAAGGGGCTGTCAGAACTGATGATTGACATAAAATCATACGGGGGTCATAGGACACACGTAAACGCTGAACGAGTACGTCCCATGATGAGTTCAGTCACAGTGTTGTGGCCATTGATAAGAAGCCGAGGGAGGGTCTATTCCACCTGCTCAGTATCAATGATAACGGCGTTGGTGAAACGGATTAGAAACCGAGGAGTCTAAGAGACTTGACGTCAACCCCGATGAGCCACACTTCTATAAACCAAACACAATTGCATTCATGTGTTGACGTAGGGAGGCGCGGTAAAACCCTTGCCAGGTGATCGCGGGGAAATTGCACGACAGTGGACAGGGTAAGTTTATATCGAGAGCTATTGGTAACTACCTGGCGTCACGTTAGACCTGAGCGCTGAACGTCATCACGAGAGCCGCAGATGACTGTATACTCACTTGGGACTGATAAAATATACTTGGCTGGGGCTAGACTCAGTCACTCATGGTCACCTGAAAAACCTGGATCAAGTGGTAAGAGTCACTCATGTCATCTAAGTCGGGAGTTTCCGGAATACGTACTGCTAGATCATCGTTTACTTCACTTGAAGCTGCTTCCCCCTAGCTGATTTTCATTCAAGATTCTTGTTTGAAACTACTCCGGAAATGCAAAATAATACTTCTCCTCGCAGTCGAAGGAGATATCACTTCAAGTTGATCGTTGAAGTCCGAGACGTAATAAATGGCACAAGCGAAATTTTACAGCACAGCTTTAGCTTTCAACTCGGAGTCGGAAGCTTGAAGCTTAAGGTTGATTTACCACCGTTCTTCATATCGCCTTCCAGCTGGAAGGTACTTGGGCCCATATCTTGATGTCGGCTTTTGTGAGCCTGCCTCACTTCTTCACTACCTTGGGGCTTCGTCCACGCTCCTTAGACTTCCCAGAATCTGTTCTCGACAGCTTACCAATAGACTTTGATGCAACAGAAGTGGAGCACAGTCTGTTGACAGTCGAAGACCCAGAGTTCCGTGAGCACCTGCTCTCTTCAATTAAAACAGCATCTTCCGAGCAATTACGCGCTCTCGTCCTTCAACTCGCCGACGAGATACCTGGAGTACAACGGTTTCTTGTCCAATCGCTCGCCTCCTCAAAGGCACTGTCAAAGGGGGTTTCGGAGGTCTCACACATTGACACGAGGTCTGATGCAGACTCCGACGAAGCCTCATTGAGCCTAGAGAGTGTGTCAACGGACTCTGGGAGTTGCCCCAGCTGGAAGTCCGCCTGCTCGGTGATTAATTGGAGCATCAGTATCGAGGATGTCCCTGAGATCCAATCTGAGGTGAGCGTGGATGTCAGATCGTGCGCGCGCTGGGATATTTGCGTGAATTGCGGGAAAAAATTCGATATGAACGCGGTGCGTGGGCCGTTCGAATGCTGCTATCACCCAGGTATGTCCGAGATTACTCAAGAAAAATTTCGTATTAATCATTTTCATTGTCACTAGGGTTCCTCCAAAAAGATGTTGAACGGCACAAACGGCGCGACCCCCGGTCGTACCCAGAGGACTTTATCTGGAGGTGCTGTAATGAAAGCAACCCAGAGGGATGCGAGACTGGCTACCATATACCTGCCGGAGACATTGGACTGCCGCGGTTGTCTTGAAGCGATCATTCGTCTTCGAACTTCAAGGATCATACGGCTTCGTGTTCATACGCTGAGTGGAACTGAACAGGCCTTTGCCAGGCGAGACGATATCAGTCCTAGCTGAGTACGTGCGTAAAGTTCAAACATTAAGATTTAACACTAGCTAACTCACTACTTTGCAGCACCTTGCGTAAACTTTTTTTTTTTCGAATCTATTATTACCGTTGGGGTTGACCCTATACCTGAAAACATGCCTCCTATCCGTAAGGGGGGGCACTGGCCCTTGTACTTCTTGTGTAATTGTCGTGATTTCAGGGCTCCCCTAACTGGGTGAAGCATCATGCAAAGGAGGTCGCCGTGGTGGGAAGATGACAATGCTCGAATGCATGCTTATATATTTTACGTTTTATTTTACCCCTCTTAGCAGCTATTTATCATGCATATCACAGTTGAATTACATATAATATCATTATGATATAGAACACCACCTCAGGTCCGAATCATGGCAGTGAGGCTGAATGAAGGCGGTATCAAATGGGGCAGACCCTGAACTTTCCTTTTCCCGGTCTATCGTTTGAGAGACTATCCCCAGATTATAGGTCAAAGCCTTATAGATATAAACCGTTTCCAGAACTGTCATCAGTTGTACACAGTAAATAAATTTATACTAGAACGTCCAGTACGTAGTCGGTGACAAATAACGGGTATACAATTTCGTTTGCTCAACAACATGGAGAGAAACAATAGGGTGAAAGTTAGAACTTCATGCCTGACTTGACACCCCAGGTGCAGCATTGAAAGTTGCAAGCGAGAAGGAAACAGGTTCTAGCAAAGCATGTCGCTGGTCTGCTCTCCAGAGTCCACGATACATCTTTGTCACAAGAAAGGCATGAACGGTGACTTGCCAGTTGCGTAAAAACCTCACAATCATGAAGCCGTAAGACACCTGTCAGGTTGACTTGTTGTCAATACACGCGATTTTATCCGAATTTCATGCACTGACGTTGAGACGGGCTGTCGTCAATATGACACTCAGTGAGAAGACTGTCGGCCATTAATTAGAAAAATTCCCTGCGCACTTCTCTGCAACTGGACAATCTGAAAGTAACTCACCAATTCCGCAAGTTAGGTAAATCACATTGTGATGGATCAGCTGTTCCAAAAGTTGATTGCGACCACCCCTACGCCAGTAGCTCGTAGCGAACTTGTACAGTGCAAACACCCATATTTCTGGTGGATCGTCAATTACCATAGAAAACGAAACGATGATGAGCAGTTCTCACGAATCTCCGCCGCGACTAGAATCACGTAGAGGATGATGATGGTTTTGTCATTGCCAGCTTCAAGACAACTCGTGACAGGGATGGGTGACCTAGTAGCTGTAACAGTGTTTTAGTTCAAGAAGTCCTTTCTGAGTGTATGAAGAACATACTTGTAGGGGGGGATCGGATGATCGAGAGCACCACAGTGGCAGCAATGACGTACATCTAAATTCACCTGATATGGACGGATTCTAGTAAACTTGAAGGCTGTCACTGACCAGCCCGCTGACCGAGAACAGAACCACCATCCTTCTCCTAAATTCCCATATCGCACAAACACGGAGGAAGAAGACACCTTGCAGGTTTTGATCGATGAATCCGCCGATGTGGTATGTTAGAACAACAAACCTTCGGCACACACCACAATGAAACCTCCCAAATCTGTGACAAACGTCTACCATGAATGATTTTGCTTCAACGAACAAGGGAACACACAGGTGTTTACGGAGTATATCACTTGACACGTCTATCTTAACACCTTAGTTGAGGTACAGTCTTACGGTTGTTGCAGGACTCACGTGAATTAACATCATGGGTTGGAATGCCACTGAGTGTCTTGAATCTAGATCACTGACATCATTGATAATAAGGACACTTACCCAACATTTCCAATGTCAAATAACCGCAGGTAAGATACCGGCAGATAATATAAAGCAACTTCGCCGATTTGAACTGTGACTGCGTCACAAATGCTACCTGGTGTGGTGAACATTAAGCCTGCATAGCGTTTCAACAAATATAGCTAAAAACACCTCATCGGCCAAGGTGAGGAAAAAATCATATGCCTGCGATGATATAAATTAGTTATTTAATTGTGAGATTCACGCAAAGTTACCCAGGATGTAGTTACAGCCACTGCGATACGATCGTCAGTATATCAAACGGTCAGCACAACTTGAGAAAGGACGCAAACAATTGGCGTACTTGGAAGATTATGAGTAGCTGGAAACAAGCAAGGTATTACTGCTACTCACGTTAAGACCCCAGAGTACCCATCCGAGCTCAAGTACATTCTCAGTGGAGCTCATGGCGGGATAAACGTCTTCACTTCGCAGAAGTAGGTGCACTCAATTGAGACGATTAACTCGTGCATTTTTATATTGAGAACGCAGTACAGCTTTCTGGCAAGGTTTCTTGCTAGCAACTGGAATCACGATGTATAGATAGCGCAACTTGTGAAATGGCCGGCTCCATGATCGTTGGAGTCCCGTGGCGCATGCAACGTTCTGTATTGATTAATTTGACTTCGCCGATCAAGGTTGAAACGTACTAGGCGCTACATGAAATCCCTGTTTGATGATCTGAGCGTTTGCTACCAGAAGGATGAATGCATGTTGTTGTACTTCCATGCCAACGCTTAACAACTGCATTCCATCCACGTATAAACCTGTGTGAACCGGTATGTGGATGGGCAGTAACTGGAACGTTTGGAGCTAGTCCGTTCCGCGATCAACTCCGTTCCATAGATACACTCAAATGATGAGACGTAAGAAAAGCGTGACCTGACATGGATGTATCTGTGACGGGGTAAGTAGGTTACCGCGACCGATATACGTAAGCACTTAGCAGTTGAAACCACACTATTTCGCCTCGACAGTCATGGAAGTCATAGATTTAACCAACCTACCCATCTCAGATGATGAAGGGGGCGCAGTGTCCCGCGAAGAGCTCGAAGATACAGTCGACGGCATGACCGAAGCACGCCTTCGGAAGATAGTAATCATGCTGACCGACAGGATACCGGCGTTCAGAAGTGCGCTGGTCAAGGAAGCCATGGTGGTCAACGGCAAGAAGAGAAAGGCTGTTCCGAGATGGGATGTATGTCCCAATTGCAAGGAGGAATACGACGTGAGTGGCAAACGTGATGACAAGGAGTGTTGCTATCATCCAGGTTGGTATTGCTCTCTCCATTGCTCATAATGGCAGACGATTTCTGATGAAAATTTTCATCTCAAAAGGTGATCTAGATGTCGATGAAGAGTATTTCGCAGACCATGACGAAGATTGTCATGGTCCCATGGACACAGAGGAAAACAGAGCGCAATTCCCGGAGGGATTTATCTGGGACTGTTGTGATGAAAACGCGCTGTCTGAAGGATGTGAAACTGGACAGCATATTTCTGGAGGAAAGTTCAAGAAAAGACGTTGAGTAGTAAAAATCACAACTATAGTAGAGTCAGCCTGCGGCAATCAATTGCAAGTGCAGGCTTGCAATGCCGCCGCTATCGTCTGCAAACGTGATGAGTGAGACTTGGGCAGTGGGCACTGCCGCAGGGTTCGCGTCATGCCAAACGTGCAGGTCATGTGATCGCGTCATGTACCTATGTAGCTCCATCATTCACCACAAGAATGCCACATCTGAATATCAATACAAAAGTATGATGTATCATAAATACCGTGATCAAGAACTATAAGTGCGGCACTAAAGTAGTCCATGACACCGCCTTGTAAGCGCCAGGGGGAAGTTTGCGTAAAGCGGTGAACATAAGTACCACGAGGAGGGCACGAACTGTGATGTACAATATGACAGATACCAAACAAATCAGGCCAAATACAAACCCTACGACCCCCATTAATGAATCAGGTATAATTTTTGGAAGAAAACAAAGCCAGGGTGTGAAAGTTATAGCGACGGCACTTATGCGCCATAGCACCTGTTCTTGAGTAGTGGGGAAGAGAAAAAGCCAAGCCATACAATGGATGCCGCCGAATATTGTTGCCATAAGCAATGCAGCAAGCTGAAGAAGCAGCTTGTTCGAATCTTCGAGATCAATGCTGCCATCAAATGTTGGAACTCGGAGCTTTCGAGATGTAGGAATGTAAGACAAGCCTATCACTTCTTCGATTGGGCCGAAGACTGGAGAAAAGATCCAATATTCAGGGGGCGCATCTATTCCAGGGACACTAATGCAGACATAGTCAGCAGTGTTTCAATTGTTGAAGCGCATACACACTCATAAATGTGATCCTCTGGTCTTGACTCGGTCGACTTCCAGTAGATTGGATGTGGACATCGCACGTTGAGAGGCTTGTTCCACCACACAGCATAGGTGAGGAAATTGAGAACCGCGAAAGCGAGTGTCCCCACTTCGAGCTGGGTGATTTCGAGGCGATAGATGACGCGGGTGACGAGTTGCATAATAAACCAGGCCACCTGGAGCATGATCAATCCTTTCGATATCACATTCCCTTTGCTCCTGTCGCGGATCTGGTTTTCTGTTAGGGTAGGGGCGTCGATACACTCGGCACGTATCAGCTTAAGGACCTCATCAGGCTGTAGTGTGTGATAGGGTTTACCATCCACATAAAGCATGAAACCACCCATTAGCACAAAGAAGCTGTGTGCTTGAGTCCACGTATAATCTAAGGATGTACATCAACCAAATATCAGGTATGTTTGAGAGAAACGAATTAGGCTTACCTTCAGATTGCTCTAAAACATAAGCCTTGAAGAACTTTGTGAATGGCTTCGCAAGATTATGCCAAATTCCCTCAAATCTTGAAGTGGGCACTGGAGTACTAGTATGAACTGCCGAAAAAACACGAGTACAGATGACGAATCACCTTTAGGATGCGCCGTGAGAAGCCGGGTGTTATCATGATCTTAGGAAGTAGGCGAGTCATGAGGAAATATATTCGGGGTGCGGGAAGATAGAATATCGAGCATACCTTCAACATATTGCTCTACAGTTACTTCGGTAGACCCATGATCTGAAGCCGTGTATAATGAGTTGTGAGTCGCAGAGTTTCCGAAAGCAAGGCTCACCTTCGGACTCCAGACGAACGCTGGGATATCCCGATTTTTCGAACTGTCTTGTAACTTGACGAGCGCTAATCCACTGGCGCATAGCCCAGGCGACGATCAGTTCAGGAGAGATTAGTGCCATTATCATGATCCCAAGTCGTCGCCGTAGGATGCGAAGGGGGCTGTCCCTGGGACTTGGAATATTGGGGTGAATAGCACTGAAAATGCATGCAAACAGGGTGAGAACAGAGCTGGAGATGATGGACCATATAGTTCTGGTCGTGAATGGTGAGGCTTCAGAACTGTCGTTGGTTGTTGTATCTGTTGTATTTATCGTGGGTGAAGCTTGGATAACTCCAACAAGGTAAAGCAAGACGCAGAAAAGTATTAGTGAGCGCATGATTAGATGTCACAGTGAATATACCATACTCACTATTTGTATTTTACTGGCGGGCATCATCTCAAGGGCAGTAGTATATAATCCCACACCCTATTCTGAAGGAGACAGCGTGTACTATGTCTCAGGAACGGGTCCAATAGCCTGCGGAATGAATATACTTTTTTTGCTGGGCACATGCTCTGGAGTCTCTGGACTCCGCATCAGCGCCTTGAAATACATGCTTCATAAAACTCACTCGGTCCTCGATGCCTTGGGCTGCAGCACTGAGGACTAATTTGCAGTCCGTTCCAACTCCCAAGTGCTCCAAATTTCAGACTTCCGCTTTAAATTCACCGCTAGAGTATATATTACATTAATTTGAGTCTGTGATATGATGCGCAAAATAACCTCTGCAGAAATGCAGGATCATGTATCATACAACCCGAGTTTTGACATTGTCAAATTTCCAGCAATTGGTAGGTATGGTGTCACAGCACCTTGTCATGGTCATCGAGGGCACATCAATATCGCTCGCAGCATCCCCATATACGGAAAGGTGGTGCCTGCGACCGCGACAGACGTTGCACATGTCAGTTTGATGATACCGCTTGACCGTGAAATTGTGGGTGTGAATATAAATATAGCGCACGCTCAACTCCATGACTCGGGAAGGTTCCAGTATTAGTAGCTGTACATGGTTGATGCGCTGCTCACCATTTGAGCGGCAGTTGCCGCAGCAGACCTAAACCTTAACGCGGTCACGTGCAACGCGTTTCATTGACTTAGATCCCCAATGTCAATCCAGCAAGCTTTTGTTTTACATACGCCAGCCTCGCTCAAATGGACTGTAGCTCAGGAAAAGAGTCTGAGCAGAGACTACCCGCTGCAAGACCACGATCCAGCTGACCCAGCTCTCTTCGTTCAGCGCACTTACCTTCACTTTCTATGGCTTCCCCATGTGAGTCCTGCTCCGACCGTTCTGTATATTTACTAATAACGGTATAGTCAATCATGCCGCTCTCTCTATTTATTCCCTCTCTTCTTCGCATCCGAGGAACCCCGGATCTTGCAGAAGACCGGCCACATCCTCTTCACGCCTTTATCGAGCCCCTCCTCCTTTCCCTTCGCGCAGCCGCGAACAAGTACCATAATGAGCTCCCTCAGATTCTTGTCGATGGCGGCGGTGCAGGCGAAGCAGAGGAGAGCATGATGTGGTATGCTTTGGGGTACGAGAAAGTCGATGCCAGCGTGGAGCGCAGCGAACACCTCAACCGAGATGACAATGCCATGATAGACGACAAATGGAGATCTGGTTGGCTCGAGCGCATGGAGCAGCGTGAGTAAGTGCTTATCAACTTGCTTCTAGGCGCATTGTAACGACTTTGTAGAGTCCAGATCCAGATTCTGCTCTACTTCCTCAAGCTCTCGCTTCCTGGGCCATGTACCCCATTACCACCTGTCGAAGTGCCACCGACTGATGGTACTCATTTCATCTCACCCGCCAAACCAAGCCATTCGCGGAAGAGGAGGAAGGAAAAACCAAACTTAATCATCCCATCATCTATCGAGCGTCTCGAGTCCTTCATGGACAAACTCTCAACGTGGCAACTCGTATCACTCATGAATACATCTCGCACTGAAATTACGACTCGCCACAAGAATGAACGTGACTGGATGCAAAAGTTTTGCGAGGACGTAATTGAACCTCTGTAGGTGATGACTTCACGTTTATCAATCGCAATACTAATCATTACAGGTTCAAATCAAAACTTCCGGAGCAATGTACCCTCCTCCGTTCCAAACTTTTCCCAAACTCTCCCTTCTCTGACGAACCCCCTTCTCCCGGACCATCTACAGAGAAGTCCATCTCGGGGTCTCGTTCTCGTCATTCATCATCAACTACCGCAGCAGGCCCACAAAGTAGTGGAGCGACGAAGGCCCCTGTTCGCGCTCGCTCGCTCTCCGTGTCCCTCGCCCAGGAAAAAGAAAAGGAACGCGCAGCTAGCGTAGGCGCAAATCAGGACAAGGCACTTCAGCGTGCACTGACCCGGCAGATCAGCATGTCTCGTGCATGGAAAGGGAAAGATAGGTCGACAACTGCGGTGTCACAGGCAGACACGAAGATGTCTGCTGCAACCGCTAAGCGCATCATTGGGCGAACCGATTCCCAATCCCAATCCTCCCAACCCCGTGTAGCACCAGCAATCACCCTCGTAACCGCTACGCCTGTAAAGAAACCGCCTCCCCGTGCCAAGTCAAACGCCTCAGCTCGGAGCTCGAGTCCTATACCTAATGCTAGGAGTTCAAGCGTACTTACCACAGGGAGGAGTTCGAGTCCTCCCACCGCTCGCAGCTCAAGTCTTACACCGCTCGACACAGATGATAACGAGCTTCCCCCCACGTCTGTCCCCTTACTTCACTTCTCCTCTGACAGCCTGTGCAATGCAATTGACGAAGACGAGGATGCGGAAGAGGAATCATTGCTACCAAACTCTTCACCTGATGTGTTACTGCTTAGTAAGAGCGGATGCGTAGGTGCCAAGAAACGCGTCCCGTCAGCTTCGTCAGAAGTACTGACTTTGGATACCCCTGTTAAGAAGCGGATGAGGCTTAGGAGGTAGGAGCGTTAGTTTGTGCTGCGAGAGGTGAAGTGTGAGGCAGGTGGTATTACTTGTGTAAAATATATCTATTTCTGAGCACCGCCACCCTTGAACCACAGTTTGAGTCGCATCTGACGATGTACGCATGCTTATCCGCGCAGGAATGTGAGACTGAATACCATGGATGCCGAAAACAGTTGATATGATATTCTTGGTCGTTTTGTTAGCTTACACCTCTCCGTAAGAATGTTTGTTCCCAGAGTTCCTCAATGCTCAGCCGTATATTGGCTCTTTGAAAACTTCTGGCGACGCACCCGACAATGTCTGTCCCGCTGGGTGAATGCTGCCTCTCAGCATCGAAAGAAGGGCCGCTTGTCCACTGACTGCTTTTAACTGTCATTGAAAGTGTATTCGTTGTGAGCTCACATGTCATTAAGAGTCAAGAATACACATGCATATACAGTAAATATTAATTAGACGCGACGCGTTTGGTCACGTGCACAAAAACTAAGCGCCTGTCTAATTTGAGGTTTGCTCTACTAGCTACATACACTAGTGGGCTGAATATTAATGTCGACGGTTCCCAGTACACCGAGAAAAAGACGGGCCTTATCCCTGCAACGCCAACGACAGCCCGACTGGCAGGATCGCATGTTCTTCAAGCATCTCCTCATTACACGACAACTAGACGTCACTCTCTCTATGGCACAGAGGATCGCGTTGTAATCGATCCAGGTTCACGTATCTGGAAAGTTGGATTCAGTGGCGAAGGCAAGCCAAGAGACGTGTTCTACGCCGACGCCAAAAACTATGGCTCGTTATGGAGTTGGAGTCGAGCCACAGACCCAGTAGAAAAGACAGAGCAGGACAACATGTTAGCGATCAACTTGGAGAGATGTATGCGTTCTGTTTTTCACGAGTGAGTGGCCACAACCATCACAGGCACTTGCATCCAATAGATCGTCAAGGTCACTTCTCGCAGAACCCAAAGCCAGAAAGGTAATATTGGTTGAGCATCCGTTAATGCCGCTGTACATCAAGGATATGTTAGCTCACATCCTCTTCAGTAACCTTCAGGTATGTACTCATCTTCCGCGGAATGGTAATCTGTAGACATAAAGTGACAGGTCCCCTCAATATCATTCGTATCAAGTCATCTGTTGTCTCTGTTATCTGTTGGCCGAATAACAGGTCTCGTCCTGGATTGTGGCCATCTAGAATCTACCGCATTACCTGTAAGATTGATGGGCCTGTTGTATTTTTTATTAACACGCCCTCTTAGATATTTGCAGCACGTCCTCTTTTTCCCCAACTCCGAACAACACCACTCGCAGGCTCCCGCTTTTCGTCACACATCCGTGCACTCCTTCTCTTATTTGGCTCTTACCTCCCTCCACCAGCTACACTTAGTGCGGCTGTCAATGTACCCGCAGCCAATCGCACTACCCGGGTGCCACAAGAGATACTAACAGATGCTGTCATCGAGGACATCAAGACACGTTGCTGCTTCGTGTCAGATGCTTTAGAATCTTCTCTCGGTGATGTCCACATATCCTCTCCAGCAGGTGAAGATCCTTCAGATCATGAGCCTCCACCTTCAAGCGACCCTGCCATGTCTGAGTCAGAGTTTTCACGGGGTTCACTTGGCCAAGAGAGCGCTGCAGAATCCGAGTTCTCGATAATCTCCCATCCGACACACCCTACCTCCGGTGGAGAAGCAAGAAATGAAAACCATCTACAGGTCCTTGCGAATATGTACATGCGTCACTCCACTGCCACAGATCTTCACATGCGTGTCGTCCCCCCCGTATCGCAGCAAACGGGTACTGGGCGTGGAACCTTGATCATCCCGGGCTGGGTCCGCGAACGCGCTGCCGAGGTGCTATTTGAAGGAGGTGACGTCGACGAAAGTAGTGTCGCAGAAGTAATCTTGGATGCTTTACTCAAGGTTTTCCCTCTCATTTCCTTATACTATGATTATACCATTGACCGTGTTTGAAGGTCCCACTCGATCTCCGTAAAACTATGGTATCTTCTATTCTAATCACGGGGGGAACAGCGATGCTTCCAGGGTTCATACCCCGGTTACACGCGGAACTGCTGCGCGCTACTGCGCCGCTAAATATATCGTCCACACGGTCTAGGCCTACATATGATCGATATGCCTCGTTGCGCCCGCTGGTACCACATTTTGCCATCCTCAACAACCCTTCACCGGTACCCTCATCGAGTGCACGTGCTAATGTGAACGCAGGCAAAGCACCAGCTTTCACACCTGCTACAATGGCGTGGGTAGGTGGCTCCCTAGCAGGGTAAGTTATACCAGTATCCTGTTATGTCGTCTTATTATATGCTGATGATTACTTTTCTAGGGCACTAAAAACTGGTGGTGTAGAAGTCGCACGGGAGAAATGGGACGAATCGGATCCATCGCAGACCGATCAGGATGACGATGTTGTGATGATCCTTCCTACTTCTGAATATGTCCCGAGAAATGTTATACCAGACTGGACTAGAGGACCGCTGCCTGCGGGCGCACCTCCTGCTATAGCACCGAGACCTCCGCCTTCCCCACAAGCCGTTGGTGCTTGATTGTAACATTGTATAATTGCTCATCGTAAAAGATGGGTAAAGCATGTCATAATGTGCAGTGGTATGAAGTAGATAATAGTGTGATATGCGATAAAAGGATACATTCTACAACTTTGATCCCCGTGAGCTCGCGAGTACAATCCTATGGGGGTACAAACGCGGCTAAAACCAGAAAACGAAGAGTGATAAGGAAATCCAGTGACTGCCTAGAACGAAGATGAAATATTGACGAAAGACAACGAGTATCGTAGTTGAAACGGAGTAATGCATGCATTAGAACGAAAAAAAAATGATGAACGTTGGAACGAAGTCAAAACCAATGATTTCTACAAAATGTTCAAAATGCCAATAAAAAGTAATGCGTTACACATGCGAAGCAGCCTAGGCGTGGCTGCCAATAATACGCAGAAGGACCTTGTTTCCATACTTGGATATCGCCCGGTCCCAGTCATCGTTGGACTTTACAAAGTGCAACACAACATTATCCTTGTCGGCCATAGAGGAGAACGAAGCAGTATAAGGACGGCCTCCAGGTTTCTCTATGACTGGAGGGGGGACGAGGATTGCCACGACAAAGCTCTCAGAAAGTGGCACGCCTTCTTGTCGTACAAATTTGTCGTAAAGACGTTGACGAACCTCAGTGAAGGACAGGGACTGCGGAACGCGAAGCATGATGATGTGACTCTCATGCAATGCTTTGATGGCAATGGCTGAACCGTCACTGCATCCCGTTGATCCACTGGATATGGATGTGGTTACAGATACGCGTCGTGCGGGGTATGCTGATGTTGGGTACGAGTCATGCTGCTGTGGAGGGAAGTGGATATCTTCGGCAGGTGTTGTCGGGGGTATCGCGTCTGTAGCAAGGGTAGTTGGGACACCGGACGAACATGTATTATATAACACGTACCATTAAAATAGGCATCAAGGAGATCATCCCCTTCGTAAGTTGATTCATCAACCCATGGTTCGCGTTCCACCCATTCTTCTTCATCCGGGAAAGGCACGGAATGACGATGTTGTCGAGTCTCAGCAGAAGGCGAAGACTGAGTAGAAGTGGATCGAGGAATGATCGCATCGGCAGAGGCATCAGTCCTGTATGATGCAATACTACACATCGAGGCACGGGGGCGGTGCGCAATTTCCGGGTGAGGATGTGGAAGCGTAAAGTCAACATCGAGCTCGGCAAGGTAGGCTGCGGCACGTGAGGGTGAAACAGAGTTGGTAGACCGCCAGGAGTACCTAGCATAGGATGCTGCTGCTTTGAGATCAGTAATGCAGACTAGATGTGAAAGATTTGGAGGCTTACCATCCGAGGGAAGTTCAGCCTCGTCATCATATAATTCAGAAGTACGGGGGCCAAGGACCCTAGCGGTCCTGTTTGTCCTTCGCTTCTGTACGTAATTCGCAGATACAGCCTTTTCAATCTCAACTTCCTGGTCCTCTGGGAGGACTTGGAGTACCGATGCTCGACGCTCCGATGCGTATCCGGCAGGTGTATGCTGTGGGTTATGTCCAAATGTGATTGGAGCTTCATGCGTGACAACCACTGGCGAACGACTAGAAGATCGACGCGGCGTGACGGGAGATGGAGAGTTCGAAGAAGATGAAGAAGATAGGGTGGATTTTGAGCCACCTGCCTGCAGGGATATCGTTAAGCCAGCAGAGTGATCATTCATTCGTGGACGGGCAGTTGGTTGCTCTTTCAGTGAAGTCCCTGATGATAATGAGTCCGAAGTGCCTGAGCCTCGTCTGGGAGGCTTCTTGTGTGACTCGTTCACAGACTTGGAAGAGGGAACGACATCTGATGCCGCTGGAGTTAAAGCAGGAAAATAAGCAGAAAGCATGCTACTAGACACAGAACGGCGAGATTTGGCAGGAGAGGTCTGATGTTTCTGTATTTTGGCAGCGAGGTCATGATCGCGTCTCCAATAACCGAAGAAATCAGTGAAGGTTCGCGTAGTCATCAACTCTTTCAAGAGCATCGGGAGGTCTTCTTGAAAAAAACGCATTGATCATGGCACTAAACTCGGCGAACCGTTGGTCAACGGTAGCTTGGCTCGCGCGGAATAGCGTTCCTTTCTTCGTTAGCTTCGGGATGTGGCGGTGGATATCACGGGCGACGGAGTGAGGATCGGGACCCGGAGGAAGTGAATCAAAAGAAGCTGCTTGGTCGCTCTGGATATACATCCCATCCTTCTTCACTCCTTTGCCTGCGGCCAGACGTGCAATTTTCTCTCTTGCCATCAGAGCATATTCGGCCTCAAGGCTGTCTTGAAACCAGAGGCAGTCCTCCCACTTTCGCCATATCTCATACTCCAGATGCGAGCCCTTGGAAGAAGTTGAATGAGTGGAAATGGAGGCGTTATCGTCCTTGATGGGACAAATACGGAGGCCGTAGCTATAACTGCCGCCTAAAAGCAACATGAATACGATCCAACACGAACTGAATCAGCTTACCTTGCTTTTCCGGAGTGAGGACTCCAACATAGAAATACTGAGGAGCACTTCTGTACACAGCACGCTTCCACGACTATAACTACATGAGTATGCAGGCTGTCAAAACTGGAGGTTTCGACTTACGTCGGGAGATAAAGGTCCCTGATCGTATGCTGAAGCACCACCCTGCAAGTTTATGTCAATTCAGAGACGGCAAGTGAGTCGTGTGTGGCATGTACGCACCGTGGCAAAATCCATGAAAACCTCGTAGTAAAAAAACAGTAGCCTCGAGGCAAGGTATCTAGAGAATGATCAAAATGCGATAAGCACTTCATGCCACTGCTGGGGTTACAGAACTGCACGTACAATAGGTGTGTACTGTCACTGGTAGGTGGCTTGAAAACCAAGCTTAAGATGTGGGCTCTCGCACTCAATCGTTAGTGAAAATATCTGGGGTGCTCTGTCAGAAACCTGGAATGTGCCTAGCTGCTTGGCTGAGGATATGCACCTTGACGTGTGGCTATACAGTGGTATATGAGTGCTGTCAGTGACTTTTTGTGAGCACGTTTCTGAAGAGAGCTAGGCAAGTATAGGATGAGGTAGTGGAGAAAGGAAAGTGGGACTCCAGGCTTCTCGTTGGCATAATAATAATACTTTGACCGACCGGGCCATGCGATCAGTACAGTGGACTAACAATTGTGTTTACCCGATCATTACCCGTTATATCCAGAAATAATTTACATAACCACAATAAGATCCCAATTACCACATCAAGGTTCGGAGTCACAGTGAATTCACTGCTGGTCCACTGACTTTCATCCACACACTTTGCGCAGGACAGCTGGCCAAACGGTGGTAGGCCCGGCACCAGCACAAAGGTAAGCCACACACAGAATTACTGAAACGGGTCTATTGACTCTCGGGCGCGCAGCCCTTGCCTGTTTTACTTCACTGCCTGTGCGTGGGTCTACTCTAAAAAGCTGTGTTCGTGAGTCCGCAATGTTCCTCCTTCTATAGGGGTCATGTTTAAATCCCATGAAGTCGGGATTCACCGTAGATTAGGTTTTCGCCGTACCTTCATCATTGGCTGTTATCCATCATGGTGTACACACGACATGCTCTGTTCGACATGCAACAGATCTACCTCCGGACATGCTATCTTGCAAAAACATGATAACAAGCGAACTATTGGACTACGCGTGTGCCTCGAGTCGATACGTTGATCAACAAGTCTCACGATTTTAGTGCTAGGTTGGTACACTTATCTCCCATCCGTATAAATCACTAGGAATATATTAACCTGAGCATACACGACCAAAGCAAGCTCCGCCGCATGTCACATGTTCCTCGACTCAATCGGTGCCGTGCCCCAACACTTTTCTCATCACTTCTTCTTCTCGTTCTTTCGCTCTCACCCGGCCCTCCTGTAGCCTTTGAAGTCCGCTCTGAATACTCTCGATATGCACGTGAAGTGGGATACGACCATCCACCAATTCAGGAGCCGCTACTCTCTCTCGTAAATCTTCCATATCCTCGCTCATCGAGTTCAGTGTCTGGAGTGCGGCAACAACATGTGCCTGCGCCTGTTTCCGATAGTCACCAAGGTCTTTAAGCAAATTAAGACGTCTGTCAGTATCCTGTATTGCATCTTGGTTCTTGCCGAATTTCGTCCACAGGTTTCCCAAAAGTTTGGATTTCTCAGCTTCGACGTCAACCATTTCGCGCATCACAACTTCGCGTACAGCGGAAAGATCTTCCTCGAGTATATCCAAGTTGTGCAGCGATATCTCCGCTTCTAGAACAAGTCGCTGGATAGCTACCGAGAAGGTATCCATCGCAGTCGTAAATGTGTCGACTATCACCTCCTGTGTCGTGGGTCCCATATTGAATGGAATCAAAGCCGTGAGCGAGTACGGCGCCGGCGCGTTCTTCTCCGCCTCTTGTATAGTCCGCATCGCATACCCGTTCACTGCCATGACGCTTTTGAAAATGAGCATGCAATATCTCCACGCCAAACGAACAACAACTTACTTGTCAACAGCACCACCGATTCTCGAACTAAGCTTTGTGAGACCCCTAGCAGTCTTCTTAGCATCTTTCACGAAATTTGCCAAGAGATCAGCTAGGACGTCATTAGACTTGAGGTCGCTATGTCGTACGAGGGTGGTAAGATCCGCGGTGGCGAATTCAGCCTTCCGAATTTCAATCGAAAGTCCAGATCCTCCAACCGACCCCTCCAAAAGTTGCTCAAAAGTAGAGCCCTGAGCTTCCATAAGTTGTGGAAAATCCGCCCATTTGGGAATTTGCGCCATGTTGGGGTCCAGCGGAGCACACAGCGCCGACCTCGATACCACAGGAAGGTAACACATCGGGGAAAACGCTGTGCGCAGCGCACCCGAAAGGCGTATCATCACAAACGCCAACATCCAAAGAAAGAGCATGATTGATAATGGTATGCGCATAAGTCGCACTGCTCGAAGGAAAACATCGAGAATATAAATGCTTGAATGGTGGGCACTGGTGGACAACGCTTCTTTAATTTGCTCTTTGTCCACGATGGGACTTTTCTTGTGCTTTGACCGTGGAGGTGTTACGCGATTACGCCGAGGGGTCTCAGCAACAAAGACAAGTTTCGAACCTGCACGACGCCTCGGCCTCGAGGCATCTGTGAAAGTGCTTGTTGTGCTGGCAGAGTCAAGATTATCGAACCGCTCTGGGCTACCGCCCTTGTCTGGAATATCTTCCCAATCTCCTCCTTCAAGCGGTTCCTAGGGAATTATTGGTGCATGAGACTATATATCGTATTTTAGCGGATCAGGTGCTTACGCCTGCCCCGTCTTCACCTTCGAACTCTCTTTTCATATGCATTGTCGAGTCAGCTGTTGACGATTCGGTTTCGTAGCACCTGTTTCAAGACGGAAGTATACGTGGTCAAACGTCAATGTTCGGCTGCCAACTCTATACAAAGTGTCCTTGTACACGTGACTAGAAATTTCTCCGAGTTCCTGAGAATTACGTTCTTCCAAAAGTTTTCAAGTATATAACTTTGGAGCGTGCAAGATCCGAAGTATTACAGGCGCTTTATCATTCAAGTTGATTCATTGAGCAAATGATCTAAGAGAGCTGCACATCGTTGAATCCACTCAGAAGTGACCAATCACAGCAGTCGGTTTGTACTCTTCCTCAAGGAACTTGATCTCCTCCACCGTAAGTTTCACATCTATTCCGGCTATATGTTCCAAATTAATGGCGCAGGAAGTTCTTCATGCAGGCACTGCCACTTACCAATGATATCTTTCAGATTTGCAATACTTGTGGTTCCAACGATAGGTGCTGATACCCCTGGGGGATCGACTTCATTGATCGAGTATCCACATGGACGTCAAGATAACTTACCTTCCTTCGTCAAGATCCATGCTATGGCTATTTGGGCCATGGTCACACCTTTCTTCTTGGCAAGTTCCTCGACCCTGATAAACCTGTGAATTACTGTTTTTCTTAGCAAGGAACCGGCATACCGGCTAATGATAGTTTCGTATGACGAGGCTTGGGCATAATTCCCGATGAACCTGTAAAAAGTAATTAAGATGCTCACCCCGTGAAGATATTGAAATACTTTCCAATCAATCTGACCCCTGCTTGTCTGCTGTCCAAGGGGGCGTGTGAGGGCACCACGAGCCAGGGGAGACCATGGAATTGAGCCAACACCAAACATCTTAATTTTGCTGTGAGTCACGACGTTGATATCATCAACACTAAAAGAACCTTGAGAGTAGGAAACATCTCGCGCTCCTCCTCGCGATAGAGTAGACTGTAGTGGTTCTGCATAGAGATGAAAGGAGTGAGCTTGTTTGTGATCGCATAGTCTGTGTTAATTTGAGGTCAGGTGTCAGTATGTATCCCGATTGAGATCTCACTTTGCATGGCCTGGACTGAACAACAAACGAACATCAGACTGTCTCTGCAGAGGAATTAGGTGTACTCACACTGGTACGCCCAGCAAGAACTCATTCCGATATAGCGAACATAGCCGGCCTTGACTACGTCATGCAATGCTTGCATCTTCTCAAACATTAGCGCGCGAAAGCCAGTAGAGAATATATATTACCGTCTCTTCAATCGGTGTTTCATTGTCGAATCTGTGACCTATAAGTGAATAGGCGTTATGAGAAATAGTTGAGCATATCGGTGATTAGACATACATTGCAGAACGTCAATATAATCCATTTGAAGCCGCTCCAAACTCTTTTTCACGCTTGCGAAGATATGCTGTTTTGTAAGGTCAGAAAATCGAACCACCTCAAAATCGATTGAAAACATGCCTTCCGGCTGAGACCATGCTGGTTCACATAACCATTCTGATCTGGGTTTTTGCGCCCGCCAATCTGGGGAATGTTGTATTCACGTCCGACAACATTGAACACCTATTCAAGGCAAATGTGTTCAGACAGCTGCAGAACACTAATGACATGTACTACCTTGGTCATGACGACAATCTCGTCGCGGGGTAAATTCAATCTCTTGATCACCCGCCCAAGAATCACTTCCGAGTAACCATTCGAATATGTCTGAGAAATAGATGATACTTGACTTTAGAAGTTCTGACAGTAATGACTCACATCGGCGGTATCAAAAGTTTGAATTCCTGCTTCGTAACTGGTCCTAGTGATCAGAGGAACTGTGTACGGGATACCGAGGCTAAGAACTTACGCGACCTTGATGTGTTCGAGCGCCTCATCCTCTCCGAGAACCCAATCTTGCCATCCCTTATTGCCGTACTGCATGGTCCCAAGTATGATTTTGGACACCTTGAGGCCAGAACTTCCCAGCCTCGCTGAGCACATAGACGGAGGGAGTGAGTGACTTCCTATGATTGTAACTAGCAGACTCACTGTAAGGCACTTTCCTTGGCATAGACATGTTAGCAGAAGTCACTTCGATTTGTCGACGAACGGTAAATATGAACGAGCTCGAACACACAAGAAGAATGGCGGAGTGATTGGAAGGGCGTGCCAACTTGATATTCTCCAGTACTCATGTGCATAGAACCAGCTTGCTCACCTGACATGTGCATGTGACTGCTCCTTCTAAGTTGGACGGCGCCCCGGATAACCACTGATAACTATCGATTCAAGTATGTATCCGAATTTGAATATCATTGTTCAGCAGTAAGGAATCAAAATTTAAACCCACATACTGTTGTGAGTCTGTAACTGTTTCGGCTGAAACTGACCCACCTTCATGACGTAGCCTTGCAAGCATACGTTGTACCATTCTGTCGCATATCACTACCTAGAACCGGGAGCCCACCCCGTGATGGATATATGCTCGTACACCAGGCCTGTGGTAGCATTAATAGATGAGCTTAACGGTACACTTCCGGGAACTACCCCAGCATAACGGCGTTGATAGATCGATAGGAACCCAAGAATACTATATTTTTTCCCATGGAGTTGAAATTCTATGTTTGTATTTATTTCTGAGAGAGAGTATGTCGCATCGTGCTGTGGAGGAATCTGTTTGAGGAGCAGTTCGCCTGACTGGCTGCGTTAGCGGTAGAATCAGTGGCTGTCAGCAGACCAAGTATCAATATGCAGCATCACCATGATGATGGACCTGAAGATGGTCTCTCGGGTCCATATGAGTTTACGACAAGGTAAACTTTAATGGCTTCTTTTCAGTCGACCCCGACGTGGGTCCAGGCGACTCCCACTTTCAGTTAGATTCAGTACTAAACGCCGCGCGCGTGATGGCTCGCCTACGACGCGACACGATTTCAGCGTCCAGTACAACCCATTCACCAACGTCCATCCACTCCAGCTCGTCTATGCCAAGTCCATCGATCCCCAAACCATTTCGTATTTTCTCGACAGGGACAATATTCTTCACATACTCACTGGATCTTTGCTCCCATCCAGTTCCGGGTACTGCATCTCGGGCACAAGCAGTTGCCACTGCACGTGGTGGTAGCGCTGGGCATATACTCGGTTTTCTAGCAGCGCTTCCTGCTGCTGTGGAACCTATGCTCATAGCGAGTTTGGGCGCGTCGCCCGACGGAATTCGACTACGAGACGAGCTAGAGGCAGGTGGAGTGCGCACAAAATACTGCAAATCCTGGCCCGGTCTCGGTGTTCCATCTGCATGGGTAATGCATGCCCGTGATACTGGTGAAAGGACTGTTATAAATCACAACCCGCTTCCAGAGATGTCCCATGAAGATTTTATTGCCTTGCTCGGCCCTATTCTTGCACCAGAAAACTACATTGGCATTTCCCACCCCCAACCACCTCAACTACCTCCCCAACCACCTTCGCCCGCTGCCGTCTTCCCGAATGCATTTGTTTCTGCTCCACCACAGAGACCTAGTATGTCTTCCAGACCTGCAACAGCTCCTACAGGAAACGCCGCCCCACACATGGCGATCGTGCCCACTCAAAATCCACTTTCACCAGCACCTTTTGACTGGTTGCATTTTGAAGGACGTAGTATCAAAACCACGCTCTCCAACATTCTTGGAGTAGATGGTCTTGCACGTGAGCGAAAGTGGCGAGCACATTGTGTTCTCAGCGTGGATCTCGGCCGAAGGGCACGAGAAGGTGTCGAAGCTGTATGTCCTTTTCATAATCTTTTGAAACGTACATTATTTGATTGTTTTGTGCAACCAGCTTATCCCTCACGCAGACATCATCTTTCTTTCGGCGCAAACCTTTCCCTCACTCTCCAGCCCTGGCCCACCTTCTCCCCGCGCTATTCTCCTCGCGCTCGCACGACATGCACCTCCACACGCGCTTCTTGTATTATATGGAGGTGCCCTTGGTTCAGCCCTTCTCTCCCTCCCCACGCGTGAATATCTCCAGTCCTCTTCCTGGTCTCCACTTCCGATAGGCAGATCCCATGCACACACGAACTCCAACTTACACTCCATCATCTCTACTGCTGAGGGTGTCGAGAGTGTGCGTAGCGGCTCAGAATTTTGGGCCGGACGCCGCAGCCCAGACTCAAGCGGGTTTACCATGGCATCTGCCAGAAATCGTGACAGTGGATACTCAGAAGAAGACCACGACGATGAGCCGAAAGGGCGCACGTCATCGGCGGGAGAATCCTTCCACCCACTTGATGATGATGATGACGACGAAGACGATGACGCGAAGTCTACGCATACCACCCGCGGGACATCCTTGCCCCACTCACTTCCCAACCCACATCTTCACACTAATGGCCATGGCCACGGCCACGCACGTCCTCCCCAGCATGTACAGAGCTCTATACCCGTGCAGCCTTTGCCGCCGCTCTCAGAGGATCCGCAAGACGAAGAGGGCGCGCATTCTGCGTTCGTCGCGGGGATGATATGGTCCCTCAGCAGGCGCATTCTTCCAGGGGCGCCATATACGCCCGTGCAAGCGGAGGAAAAGGAAGTAGACGTTACTGCGCGGTGGAGGCTTGACGAGTGCCTGCGATTTGCAACGGAGTGTGCAGGGCGCAAGGCTGGCGGATGCGAATGGGGCAACTTGGCTGTAGAGATGAGAGATATGGGATGGTTTGATTGATTGACGAACTCTCTAAACAAAAGTATTCCGCCCCTATTTCTGTGTTTGGCAGACTGCGATACCTTTTACTCATATACCCTCACGCACATCTAGTTTTACACGGTACATATACATTTTCAGAGGTGATCATGGCATACACCAGCCTTCTCGGTTACTGAATATATATTTTCTTGAGCAGACAAATTGCGGCGTAGCTGGACAGTATACGCCTACAATAAGATATCGACAATGGCCCTATGGAGTACCAACGGAACTCCGTTAGGAACCCTTTCGCTTTTTCGCGCCCACATGAATACCTCGTCACCAAGAGTACAAGTAGGAAATGTATATTCAATGGTGCAGTTGATTAGGTGAATAGTACCATCTCTAGCGCGCTCGTGACATTGAAATCTGCATGATGGGAATGAATAATTTGTTCCTCCTTATAGAAGAGCTGTGGTACATATGACTGTCGTGGTCAAGTAGAAAGTGAAAGTGCTTGATCGGACCAAAGTAAAGTGACTTTGACACCGCCAATAAGAGCTATCTTGACTCGGATGTACTAGTATGTCGAACTTATGGGGCAAATTAACATCTTCAACTAACTCACCGTCTATTGACTCCATTCCTCCCGAATCGTAGCCCCTCGTTGCTTACCCATTCAAAAACTTTCAGAAGAGTCATCATATCTCTCATATGGCTCTTGCACAATCGGATTTATGTTGTCCTACTGGCAGAACATTGAAGGATCACCGCCATGAAAGCGGCTGGTCTAGGTTGCTACTTGCATTTCGAGTGCTGTTGTGTAGCCTGGTAATCATTTCACTAGTGCTCTATAAGTTCTGCGACTCCACAACCTGCCATTTGTCTCGTTTGTGGCTTGCAGGTCCTTGTAACGAGCTTGCGGCCGGGGCCTTATCTCCGGGCGTCAATTCTACCACATGTCCTCAGTGGGCAGCTTTACATCCAACCAAGCATCATGGGCTCAGCGAAGACTTGGATGTGACATACAGCTCAGAAGACTTCAAGCAAAGAGCCATTCAGGCCCTCGGAGACGCGGTCCGTGTACCGTAAGCAGTCCTAATCTTGCATATCATTGTGGAAACATGGACGCGCTCTTAGGACAGAATCGTACGATGATAATGGACCGGTCGGTGAAGACAGTCGATGGGACACATTCGCAAAACTTCATCGAGTTCTCGAGGCCTCATTCCCTCGCGTGTACGTCAGGATCTTCAAGTTCGAGTCATCATTTCATAGTCTTGCTTCTAGTTATGAGTCCCTTAATGTCACCAAGGTCAACACATATGGTCTGGTTTTTCACTGGCAGGGATCAACTACGGCAAAACCTTATATCTTGGCCGCTCATCAAGGTTATTCTCGTTTGAACATCCCACGGAATTTCAGTTGACGTTGTTTTAGATGTTGTACCAGTTGATAGTCAGACGGTCAAAGACTGGAAATACGATCCCTATTCAGGGTACTATGACGGTAGGCAACTTTTAACCCCGCGAGGTGCTACTTACATCTGGGTCATTAAAGGCACGTGGATATGGGGTCGTGGTAGTTGCGATGACAAAAGCGACTTGATACGACAATTGCTTGCCATCGATTCCTTGTTAAAGCAAGGTTTTTCTCCTGCACGCACCCTTATACTTTCGTATGGATTTGATGAAGAGTCTAAAGGCCTAGAGGTCAGGAAAACCTCCACGTACAAGCTTTATTATTGATAAGTCGCTTCTGAGTAGGGTGCTGGTCATCTTGCTCGATACTTGGAAGAAACGTACGGGCGCGATTCTTTTGCCTTGCTTCTTGACGAAGGAGGTACGTGAACTAAATGTTGCAGATAGCACAACTTAACTTTGGGTTAGGTCTCTATACGGACATGGGTGGTATTGTTTTTGCGACTCCCTCGACATCTGAGAAGGGATATCTTGATGTCAAGATCACGCTTTCAACTCCGGGTGGTCATTCGAGCGTACCACCTCCTCACACGGTGCGTGTTGATCGCTACACCTTCTCACTGATAATTGATCAGCAGTACTGTACAGAGTATTGGTCTCCTCTCCCGTTTTATAGCAGCGGTGGAGGATAACCCGCACCAAACCAGCCTTTCCCGAACAGGAACCCCATTTGCGACGACGCAGTGCCTTGCGGCCTACAATCCGGTGTACCCTGACGAATTGCGAAAGCTCGCAAGAAAAGCGGTTACAGATGATGCAGCTCTGAAGGTACTTCAAGAGCGACTAGTGGCTTCGCATCCCCAGTACAAAGCAATACTTGGGACCACACAAGCAGTAGACCTCGTCGAAGGTGGCGTAAAAGTCAACGCTCTCCCAGAGCGTGCTAGCGCAGTGATCAATCACCGCATCGCAGAGCATAGGTCTGGCATCTTTTATAGGATTTTCAGGACTCTGCTCACTTTTTACTTTTAGTTCTGTTTGCGAGCTGCAGCAGCACATGGTCGACCTTTTGACCCCGTTGGCAGCAAAGTATGACCTCACATTCGTCGCATTCGGCAGCAACATGACTTATGGTGGTGCTGGTCAAATCGATCTGTCCGACTTCCTCGGAACGGCCTTGGAGCCTTCGCCCGTGACGCCTACGGAGTATGGTCCTTGGGCACTCTTGCAAGGAAGCATTAAAGCGGCTTTTGAGAGCTCCCCTACTCGCAACAGTAGCAAGGTCGTAGTTATACCTTCTCTATCTATTGGTACGTTGGTTATCTTATTTGTACTACACATTTCTAAAGAATAGTATCAACTAGGCAACACTGGTAAGCAACTGTGATTTATTCATAGCGAATTATCCTTTCATGTAGTCTCAGACACACGATTCTATTGGAATTTGACCAAGCATATTTTCCGCTTCTCGCCGTCCTTCGACACTGATATTTTCGATGGAATACACACTGTCAATGAAGGCGAGTGTTACATAGTGCCATGTTTTTTTCCTCGCTCATGCAGTCTCCAATCCCAGCTTATCGTGCAGACAGCTTGAATGAAGGCGTCCGTTTTTACACCAAGTTTATCTTGAATGTTGACGAAAGTGATTTACCATGAACAGCATTTATCTTTGTTTTGCAGTGAACAATGTATTTTTTTTGGTTTGTACACTACATTTGAATACCCAGCGCGCACTCGAGGGTTGCCGCCCGAGTCAGCAGAATCCTTGCTCGACCCAAATGCTAAAGCTAAAGGCTTGTAGGAGTATGGATGAAATCTAGTCGCATGCACGGACTTGTATCATAGCTCGCAAGTCTGTCAGCTATTTGTAGGAAATATAGCAGTTGTGTGACTTGTCCTGGTTGTTCCTGGCCTTTTGCATGGTTTGCACGGTTTGGGTTTTTTTTTCGATGCACAATTCACCCGCCGGCCAACTTTCCCTCCATGCTGTGTAAAGAAAAGTCGTCGGTGTTGCCATTTTTCAGCGCACTGGGGCGGATTTCAGGGAGATCTGTTAACCTAATCGTGGTGGTTTCAACGTTTATCACAGTCGTGGCGAGAGGGTCGCGAACGAGGCGCCTCATAGGCCGTGATCCGAAAGTTATGATGGACGTAATATTCGACGGTGTTGGCGAGGGTGCATCGTCTTCTGCGCTCATGTGCAAGAAGAATGCCACGACCACGCTTGAGTTCGCGACAATCAAGGACACAGAAATCTAGAAGGTAATCAATAATGCTTGCGGTCTGAACACTAATAATACTATACCTCGACCATGGCAGCCACTGCCTCTTTCAGCCCTCCATCGGTCAAGACATAATATGAATGGGCAAGACTAACAATGGTGGTGATTGCTGACGTCGAAAAGATGGCGAGTATCCGGATTTTCTGCGCCTTCGTCAATCTGACTTTATAAATGAGGCGAAACGGGGCCAAGATAAGAATAGTGTCCCCGAAAACGTCAGCTGAAATACCAGTAAGAAAATTACTGCATTGTATGGGATGTTGATCCTCACTGATGATCTGCGCTATTGCAACATTTCTGCCGAGATCGCATTGCGGGCGTGGTTGTGTTTTCCAGCCGGGCTCAGATTCACAAGTCCACCAGACTTGTGCAGAAAGTACAGCCCATGCAATGACGAAGATTATTGTAGTATATGTGAGAATCTTCCTGAGGGTTCCCGGGACCGTGAGTCGTACAACTGTGAACAGGATTGATATCCTGGAACACCTATCATAGGTGCGCGTGTCAGTTGCATCACCTTGTCATGCCGCCAGAGCCGTACCAAATAACTGCGGAAAAGAATTGGCAGACCCTAGTGCCAAAACAGTTTTAATGCCTGTTAAGCATCACGATATAAGGGAACACACATGTAATACAGTGCTACCCTTGCGCCTTGAGGAAATTTTTCTAGGCATCTTTAGGAAATGGTACGTATCACACACAACAAAACAAGGCTCACCATAGGCTTGCAGATACAGCCAATCGACAATAAATAGAGCGAGAGTGAATATCATGGCGAGGGCTGCCCATAAGTCATCGATCCACAGACGTCTTTGCCGCACACGACAATACAAGCGAAATGTTGTGACAATGATCGCTACAAGGGGCAATACCATGTTTACGACTTGCCAGTGGAACGAGCATCAACCGCAGCGACGCAGTAAGTCAAGTCGACCAGACTTACTTTCTGTCTGAGCAATGGTGGGGCCTGAGGACGACATCACGCTGTCAACAAATGGATAGGGCTGTCAAATAGTATATATAAGTTTGTGAGGCAGCCACAAAAAAAGAACGGCGTAAAACATGCCTTATGGGAAAATTTAGTTATGGCTGCCGAGTTATGGCCCATCTTTAAACTGGCTAGTTCGGAAGCATCCAGTGTTATAATTGCAACTGCAGTACAGAGGCGATGCACCGTTGTCATAGGTAGTGGCCTATGATGTTTCCACCGTCCCAATTCGAAGCGTTACGATCATTGACCGTGGAATCAACAAAGCCGATCCTCGCCTTTCAGCGCATCGGGAACGTCCTGCGTAGAGAATCTTGGGAAGGATTAACATAGATGATGGGTTGACTGATCCCAGAGCGGCGTTTGATGATTAGTACTATCTCCAGTTTAGCAAGGCCATCGACTTCATTAGATTAGCTATAGTACTATCTCCAGTTTATTAAGGCCATAAATCACAGTTTCTCGATACTCACTAGTGGGCGACTTCTAAAATGGTGCATCTTCCCAAAACATTGATTAGGTTTGATGGATTGATGGGAAGCATGCGTGACCGCACTGGACATATGGATCATAAGGTAAATCGATGAAGATGAACATCCAAGGATCTATCAGGTTCGAACCGACTCCAAGAAAAACAGATTTTGACTCTGTTGTGGTAAGTTAACCGCTTGGTTAAGACCAGTTACATGCATATGGACCTTTGAGGAAACCATCCATGGGTGAATATTTGAATGCCAAGGCGTTGTACTTGAGCTCGTTATAATCCCATAAATACTGTCCGCGATAATCAAGCAGCTGGGACTATCACTGCCTTTTGGCCTAACTGTTGATGGTGTAACTGTTAAGGAACGACAGTCTTAAACTACTTACATACGTGTTCCGATAGAAAAAACTTTGGCGCCAGTAAGTTTCGAACCTGTGCAATCCAAGAAAAACAGATTTTGATGTTGTGGTAACCACTTGGCTGAGACGAGTTCGGAAATTATCTCATTTCGAACTCCGTCACCGTGACGATGTGAGAGTTGATGAACCCTTGTACTGCGTTATCAATGCAGACCTGTTGACTTCAAGTTCCGCGCGCGTCTACTGTCGACCCAAGGAATCTTTCTGGTATGCAGATAGGAATCAGTACTGTCATAAATCATCAGAGATCTATCATGAACAATTATTTCATCCTACTCTTGCCCTACCTAGCCCTTTTCCGGCACCAGAGGTCTAGGCTCGTGACCAACCTGGCGTATCCTATCAAGGACAAATCGAGTGGCGTAGTCCAGACATAGTTCAGATGGGTTACTAGTACGAGTCTACCAGGGTCCAGATAACTACGTTGGAGAAGTTGTTACAAATTGCCCATCCTCAACTACCTCCGAATTTGAGCTCATCTTCAACGGTATCCCCAAATGCATTTCCTTCTGCACCACCTCCAAGACCTAGTACGTCTCCTACATATAACGATAGTTCTTCTGCTCTCCAACATTCTGGACTAGATCATCATCCTCCATCCGAGCAACAATAACGAATTCATTGTGCTGCCAGCGTTGACCTTGATATATAGGCAGAAGGGCACGTCGAAGCGGTTTATGTTAGTACTTTTAAAATTTTATTGGACCAATTTTGCGCAGGCAGGTCGACTTCCCATGCAGATGTTGTCTTCCTTCCAGCCTGAACTCTCCTCACTATCCAAGTCAATATTCACCCATCCTCCGCACATGATTCTCACCCCGCTTCTATGACAAGCGCCTCTGCCTCCATGCGCACTTGTCTCTTACGGAGTCACGCTTAGTTTAGATTGCTCGCCCTCTCCACTGCTGAGGGTATCGAGAGCGTGCGCAGAGTATCGCAATTTTGGGCTAACCAGCACAGCACAAAGTTCAGCGCATTTAAAGTGTGCAATATCTCATTATCCTGGCAGAACTGGTGACGGTAGGTGCTTACTTAGAGTGTTTTTGAAGGTGAGCCGAGGGAACGCACATCGCTGGTAGGGGAATCATTCTAATACTTGATGATGAAGAGGATACAATGTCCACGCATAGTTATAGTACTCGCGTGACTTTGACGCATTTTTTTTCGAACATTGTCTTCTTCATTACTGGAGACAACGGTTGCTATTAAAAATTATTCCAGCGTTGTTTAAAATCTTTCGCAGATCCCAATACCTTAGTACCTATCTTGATGTAATACAGCCTTGTGCACGGCTAGTTACAAGGTATATACCTTCAAAGCGGCCACACAGAATAAATTGTAAAGAAAATGAGCAATCAATAGGATTCGTGAGCCCTTCCAGTACCTTCGTATCGCGTTCTCAGTATGAATATGCCTACACAAGGAAAGGTGAATTCAGCGAGACAAACGCTCTACGAATGTAACCATCATAGACCTCTGATAAAGACTCAGGTTAACCGGTTGCGAAAAGACATGTGTGCAAGCCCCTCCTCATATTCGATATCGAACACCAAGAGACAGAGTGGGTGCAAAACGTTGCGCAAGATCCAGCTTGCAACTCGGTGCATGTGTGAGTGGGTAGCTAGTACTTCGTTGCCCGTAGCGATACAACAGGAAACAGGGTTGCAGAGACCCCTCTACCAGAACAGTACTAAATATACGACGGAACTTCGAACAATCTTTATCCTCCCTGCAGAGTACCCCGCAGCGTTCCCCGTGCTACACAGTACTGCTAGTTGACACATGTACGCGCTCCTGAAAATCGATCGAAGTCATGCAGGTTGCTGCGTCGGAGTTGGTCACAAGCTTGGAGTGATATTCTCGAACGCTAAGGATGAGACGTGGTCCCAGCACAAACATCTGCACGATCAAGGAAATTTGAAGAATGCCGGTGTATATCTCAGTTCCCACAGAATTTGAGTCCTGTAGAAAATATGAGCAGTGGTCGCATGTAGGTGTCAGTGACAAATCGGCGCACCAAGATGGCTGCAGAGACATGTCCAAGCTGGAGGCAAGAAACAGCAGTAAAGCTAGCACGTACAGAACATCAGGAGTAATTATGACCTTATTCACATCGCAAACTTACCTTGCAAAGTAAAGCAGGTGAGATTTTATCATTACTGTGAAACAGTCTTCAATGATCGATCCTCCCGATGATCGAAATCGTCGTATATCACGGAAGTGTCTTACTGCAATCCAGACTGAAAGAAACAGTGCGAGGACTTCCCATGCAGTACCAAGTATCCAAACTATTGTGATCAAAAGCTCGCTATCTCCCTCATAATTATAACCGCATTCATAGGTGTCGGAGAGGATTACCTCCTCTGGTGTTCGTTCGATGAGTTTTGTTCTCCTCCTCAATCCAGTAAGCAAAACTTACCCCCTACAACATACTTGATCCCTATCGCGGTGATCACTATACAGGCGATGTTGACAGCAAGGAATATTACAATGAGAAAGATAAGCATCTTTCTTGATCCCTGATACATAGCATGTAACCGAGCGATCATGATGGCTCGCATGGTAAATCAGTAAAAGCAACATCACCGAAGTATTGCAGCTTCGTAACTTACCGCCTAGCATGGCAGCTACGACCACATTTACCCAGCTTTGTGCGACTTCGATATCATTACCTGAAGTATCCAATCAGTGATCACCCTCGTAGGATCAAACACTCCGGCCAGACTCACACCTGTTGCAGTCGTCAGGTCAAGCCAAGTTCAATCAACATGCTCGTCGAAGATCTCACTCACCCCTATGTAGGAGTACAGTTGATTAGATTAGAACGGGAGAAAATAAGTACAAAATACTCACTGCATCTGACAATGAGACTGTCGGAGAGTCTGCATGGCGCTGGTCAAAAGTACCAACATAGTATATATACCAAAACATACCCAGGATATATGTACTATTTGCGAGAGATGAGTTATCAGCACAACACTACCTTGTCGGCCTTGTACACGTACACAATATACAGTGTTCCAATGTAGCGTATCTAGGAAATTTTGGAGTCAGTATGACTCACTGGCAACGGTACCTCTAACATAATCGACGCACACTGAGGTATAACACGGTCATAAGGGACCAGCGTTGCCTCTGTCCTGAATTATAAGCCGTCCTTATGACATCGGACTCTGCTCACCCAGATCAATTCGACCTATAATATCACATTTAGCGAGACTGTTGCTCTAGTAATGGCATCAACTTACCTCTTGTCCGAGTGTCAGTACTGTGAACACATAAGGGTATCAGCGATGTCTCGAATATTTACCATGTCGCTCACCATAATCGTATATCACCACAGCAGAGGCAGAAACTGTGAAACCACAGTTCAGGTCATATTAAGACATCACCGACATCAGCTGTTAGATCAGCACGAACCTAAAATATAACTGAGAAAACGAGCCGAATTGATGAATGGCCACCAACTAGGGTCATTTGAGACTAGGGTCATATTCGAAGGATATGTGTGAGCAAGTGGAGAACTTAGTATATGTATAGTGATGGTGTTGTACTAGATATCCCACCGTCCAGCGCTAAGTTCGCATTATCATCGATGGCGTCGGATATTTGTTCTGGCTTTGACAATAATAATGACGAGCTGACTGATGTTAATTCCGTACATAAACTTCATATGATACATTGAAACATGTGAAAGTAAGTTTTGGTCCTTGGAGCTATTGTTACAAGTGAGTGAGATGTATTGTTTCAAGGAGTAATGTATATGGTAAACCTACTAAATCTGATGGAAAGACCGCGGAGTGTCGCTCTCGGACATACGTGTACGTCAGCTTTGTATTGTCAGTGCTGATTTTGGCCGAGGTGTTAGAGTGGGGGTCGAAGAGGTATGTCCTATTTGTGCTGCTTTTGAACCGTACGCTTAGGCAGCTATACAGAGCGCGCTGTTTGCAGCGTTTGTCATCTATTACGGAAATCGGCGAATCAGGAGTGAGTCCAATTGTGCCATTTAAGGCTGTCAGTCGCCGACACGAACACGTCTTCAAAGTGGCTCACTGAAACTAGGGACAGAGAATGATTCTCATAATATGCCCAGGATAGGCTGAAAGTGGTGATTTGACTGGTTAGAGATCTCGGAGTCGTCAGCAGTATATTGCTGAGTGCTCGCCCTCATCTCGGTGGCATTGGCAGGTATGATGGAGGGGCTTATGAATAATTTGTGAAACATGAAGCATAATGGCCGACGAGTCTTTGTGGCTGTGGGGATGCCACTATTGTATGTGCCCTGGATCTTCAAAGCGCAGAGTACTTCGAACCATTGATGATTGATCGTACGATTGATATTGAAACTCCTCGGGTGCTAGCGCTTCAGGGCTGCACGGATGGAAATAAGTCATTACAAACCCAAGTCACAATGACAATTTCCGATTGCCCATTGACTTCTACAACAGCGACCATATATTATGTCATTCTCAGACATGTCATCCCGGCGACGGTTTTATGGTCTTCATTATGGCAGGCTTTTCGTAGGATGAGCAAGACATGGTTTCTGATCGTGATAATAGTCGTGACTCACCAGCAACTAGCCTGGCCCGAGGCCCGCAAAGAGGATCATTAGCAGGGATGGTTTATCTGTAGTGATGGTGTGTACGTTCTATATTGGCATTGCAACCAAAAGTTTCTTACGCCTCGTAAATCACTGGCACTGCTAACTGATCAGGGAATGCTAAAAGAATCCACGGGGCGCACATTAATGGGACTGAACAGATCGTGATAGCTACCTGAGTGACTGTTAAAACCATCCGCTCAAGTAAGTGATCGACAAGTTGTGTTCCTCATGGCGAGAACACTGGAGTGTTTGCGACAGGTGAAGTGATATGATACAATTTTGGGGTAAGACACGAGCCACAATTTGTGACATCGTGTTATGACATTTCAAACGTCTTCATCATCGCTGGCATCCTCCCCAACCATCCCCGTCGCCCTCTTCATCATCTTGAACTGGGGAGGACATGATACCTAGTGCATCAAGGGTGCCAAGAAGTTCTTGGACATGTTCTAATATAGGTGTGTCTGGATCTGACTGTGGACTCGTGCAACTGAACCAAAAAAAGTCAGTACTGAAATATGACCCGCAAGGAATGAAAGGAGTTGCGCAGACATTACAATGGGACTTGCAGGATAGCGTAAAGAAACGAGACAGACTTACCATTTGGCAGGTTTCTAAGCAGTCCCTCGAGTCTCTGGCTATATCCTCCCAGGTCAGCCCTTCACTTCCTTCTACTTCACCTCCCTCTTTCTGACGTTCGGCACCAGCCACCACCCCCACCCCATAAGTACCAGCCTTCTCCTGAGAAATCATCAGACGCAAGGACATTTTCCAAAACATCAAGAGCATCATGATAAGCGCCACACTCCAGGAGTAGCTTGGCGCGCGCAAGCGCACGGAAAGAGGAAGTGCTGCAACCAATGCTTGATTTCGCGCAGGAGGCGCATTGGAGGGGAGGGTGGGAAAGTGAGAAGTGCAGCTAGTGCTTCCTCCGTTTTTCCTGACTGAGGCGCACGCTGGCAAGACATTGCAGAGCCTCGAGGTTATGTGGATCGATCTGTAGAGCATTGCCAGAAGGAATCGCATGTTGGGGTACGATGCAGTAGGATCAAAGCTTTGTCCAAAACACGTTTACAGGGGCCTTCTGATTGATAAATTGAGAGCGCACCATAGATCATACTCAGGGTCCATCCATACCTCGACCATTCCGACGTAAGCCCTCACGATATTTACTTCTCACCTCATCCTCTCCTCGTCTTGTCCATCTCCCTGGTGGGCGAAGGTTGCCTTACCCTTGAGTTGTGTCTGAAGGATATCGATGGCTGCCTGGTAGTGTTTCAAAGCAGTATACGGATCCGGGGAGAGTTGTGCAAGATAAAGATGCGCTGAAGGTGGTGGAGGTGTAGGAGCCGTTGGATGTGGTGGGAGCAATGTTAAAACAAATAAGAGCAGTAATATGATTAGATGCATACCCAAATCACAAGAGACAATTTTCCACTTGCCTCTCTGCTTATCTACTTCCCGGTTCGAGGAGCACAACACCCATCATCTCTCTCGCTTGATTTTTTTCGCTCACTGACCCATCGTCCCTCACAAGAACACGTTCAATGAACTTGCGTGCCAAAGGAAAGTCGCACTGTACGATGAGCTCTTGAGCCTTGTCAAGGAGAGCAGAAATGGCTGGAGTTGCTGAGCTTGACGATGATCGTGAAGGGTTTTGTCACGATGGGTACAGACTTCTTGGCTTTCGCGCGTGCTCGACCCATATTGAAAGTCGCGAGACGCGAGAGTCGGTGATTGATCACTTGAGTTCCATAGCAGGCTCGGGCTGGTAAGTGGTAGGACCCCAGAAACCACCAAGTCTTGCCTGACACCAAGCATGTCGAGTTCACTCAAACTCCTGCCATCGCTAGACCAACGGGCTCAAGGCTTGAAGAGGCTCCCTTGCAATGATATTAATATCGCATCCTGTAGTGTCGCATCTATGATTTTACAACCTGGCTCACGCATGTCTTTAACATCATGCTCGATACGTGCGTGACGATCATCCCCACCTGCCAGATCAGCATGATGTTGCCTGCCTAGTTCAACGTGAAAGTTTGGAAATCAGCGTTAGGCTCGACCATAGGGAGCAGAAGGAATATATGTTTTGCTTCGCACAGAGTCGCACTAAGCGCCCAATGGCAATACCTTTGAAAATGTGAGCTGCTACTGATTCCGTAACACTTCTAATTCTTTGAATGATTGGCGAGCAGAACAAATTCCCAATTCAAGCATATGTCGTATTGAATTCCTTGTGGGTGAGGCAGCAGCACTTACGCTCAAGATACTACGCTCCGCTCGGAGTTCACCTGCAATATCAACATTGTCACGCAGTGCCTTGTTCCTTGATTATCATGGCTCCTGACAAGCTTATAGAACCGCCATTCCGAGTCTGTCCGTGAACCTTATTCGCCCTGTACCAGGCACTTTCTAATAACTTTTATCTTCTCTTTGATCCGCTGCAATTTTCCAGCTTCGTCAACAGGTCTTCATCGGTAGGCTTCCTTGTCGGTGCTGTCAGTGCCTGGATGTCTCACAAGGACCATTAAATATGGAGTTAGGAGGACGAACAAAAAGCGATCCTCGCAGGCATCGATCACTGACAAGATTCACGATGTCGTCCCATGGATAAAAGTATTTCAGGGCGCCACGGACACTGCGAATCAACTCATCAGCATGTACAAATCGCAAGATTCAGGGTCTCCAAGCAAAATTCGGCCAAGCTATACTGAAGGAAGGTGAGTAGAGGGTTCCAAATGACAATAATGGCCGTACAGTCAAGATTTCCGATACGCAACATGAAGTGCGAGTCGCTGATGAGCAGAAGCCTAGTGAATTTACAACTTACCATTTATATTAGAAATTCCTGCGAAGGGGAAACCCCAGTCCTCAAGGCAGCTGAAAAGAGACTCACTTCCTGTTATACCATCCGTCATCACGAAGGGGCTCAAAGCACTCGATATCAAATTGCGTTGACTGGATCTCTGGCAGAGACTCTCAATGGTCCGCAATCACTTTCCGCGGCATTATCGTCTACAGAGTTACAGAAAATGGTCCCTTAAAAGGTTAAAGCTTTCATGTTGGCATTTCCACGCAGTATGTCCTATGCTTCTTGTGCAGGCCTGATGGGATGATGTCGGAAAGCCGCGAGTTCCGCAAAATGTGTGATCGATAATCTACACATCGACCACCTATTACTGAAATCTTGCATCCCCACCTGTATTCAGGGGTCCCCCTCGCTCAGGATCAATATTCCTCGCCTAAGTGGCTGATTGTATAACCCGAACAATTCGCTGGGCTCCTCGGCCTCCAGTACTTGCAGAAGCGATTCCTCACTGCTGGCGAATCTAAGATGGTTCACTTCATCACCCATGTCCTCCACCGCACTTGTCTATAGCTTTTACGGTACTTGTCCCTCCCTAGCGCTCGAAGGAGCGCTTTCCCGTCGCTCGCGGGAAATCTGACACTGCAGGACCTACTACTCAAGGTAGCGGGAACCGGAGCAGCAGTGTTTTTTTTCGGGCAAACTCGTGGCTCGACTCAACAAACTACTAGTGACACGCGCGTCATGCCATCGACCATACAGCACCGACGTGAAAGCAAAAACACGTCTCACTGCCACACTAGAGGCATATGCAGATGAACTGTCACGCTGGTGAGTTATGTGGTTACGTCCCGGACTGCTTGCCAATTCAG